>NW_019379602.1:116807-171130 GCF_000648655.2 Copidosoma floridanum | reverse complement strand
CCACCAGTGGGAATATCGTACTTATATATTCTATTATCAAATATAAAAAAAATAAAAAGAAAAAAATAAAGCGTATCACTACGACGTTTGACACGCGAAATTGCACAAAAGTTGTAAAGAAATTACACAAACTTTGAATAATTTCTACTCAACCGAGAAAAAAATTGTATAAAATTATGTTTTAATAATGAGCATATTAATACTCTAATGAATTACTATATACAATAACGTATAATTTTATTATTTTCGCTGTTAAAGCATAATTAATTTTTTTTTTTTTTCTTGTTTTCTCATCGTTTCTCTTTTTGTTATCTTCACACAAAAATATATAAGTACACATAAATACTTTTTCTTCCAATCACGAAAATCTATTAACGTATGTATGTATTATAAACAAGATTGCATGATTTGAATGTTCATACTTCATTTTATACACATTGCATATAAGTATAAAACTCTTCTCCTCATCTGCGTTTGGGTACAATCATCGAGCACATCCCGTTGATTCTTATATTTTCACATAATTGTACACAACCATCTCGCGGAGACGCGATTGGATTTCTTTGTAGTATTATTTTGTGTGTATGTACGTATAAATGTATTGGAGCCAATTTAAAGCAATATCTCGCCGACCATCATTGTATCAATGTATTATTTTCGTTGCTCCTGGATGAGCAAAAATCATCATAAGTGCTCGTCTGAACGTGTCAGGGCTGTACAAGAGAGGTCGATTAAAATAACACGACATCGGACTTGAGTATTTATGATTTGACGAGGGGATTGAATCTGCGTAACTTGCGCCGCTGAAGCGTGACTGCGCGGCCCGTTGTCGAATTGGTGCTGGTCGTTGTCGAAGCACCGGCACCTTTGCCGTTGCCACTACTGTCGACCAGTGGCTGTCGTTGTTGCTGCTGCCGCTGTGGAACATCATCGTCATCCCCTGCGGCAACGCCACTGGTGGGAATATCGTTTAGTTATCTGATAATTGCTTTTTTCAAACTTTTTGACGTGCGCGCACTGCAAAAGTTGAAAAAGAACAACAACGGAGTCGGTATACATATCTTTGCTTGCTGTTATTTCACATTTATTGGGGTTTTTTTTTTTTTTTTTTTTTCAATATTATTATTATTATAAGTGCTTGCTTTTTTTTCATTGCAACGGGGGTTCTAGTTTTTTTCTTTTTTTTTTACAAATTTTTTGTGAATTTTTTTTTTCGACTCAGCTTCCTCTACATGGCGTGCTTCATTGCAGATGTTTATGTCGTGTGTAAGTTGTACGGTATTCGATACTTTAGTCATTAACACTTTGCTTCTTTTGTTTCTCATTTTGATTTTTTGTTTTATATAGCATCGATGGACCCGGAAATTTTTTTTGTTTTCCGTGCCAAACATTTGGTTTTATCCACACTACGTTTCATTTAGTTTTTAAAATTTTCAAGCGTAAGTTGATAAGAGTTGCTTTTAAACGCAGCAAAACTGACGATTTCTCGAATTTTCAGATGAAATTCAGAATAGTTGTAACAGTATTAAAATAAAAATATAATGTACATGCGTATTTTTTGATAGAGTAAATAACTCAATTTCTAAAAAATTTTTTTCTAAGTTTGAAAAATTCACAGTAAAATGCGTAAAATCAACCACATTCAACAACTTAACGTAGAATTTCAACATTATTTCGGACACTGTCGATGCTATATATATATTGTATGCAAAAAGCCAAAGACGTTGTAGCTATACTTTTTCGTAAATACGTATTAACGTCATGCATTTATTTGATTTCAGTGTTGGGTAAGACGTCAACATATTTTACATTAAAAGTGTTAAAATACACATATAGGGTATTCAACTTCATTAAATTTTTCTAAAAAATATACTTAAAATTCATAAGTATCAGTGTTAGTTTAAGAATCTATGTAAAATAAAAGTATATGCTTATGAAATAATGCATTCGACACTGACTTCAAATGTTACAAATACATACACACATATATATATGCATGATATGTAACGGTGGCATTTCCCGAGAACCACGTGTAGAGCGATTTTTTCTGACGCGAACCCCGTTGGAATTAATTTTTTAGGGCAAATAGCTTTTAAATAGGAGCCGATTGAAAATACGTTCCAAACTACCCCTAAATGGGGTTGGAAGGCTATAGCGCGCCCGCATGAACTCGCGACGTTGCCACATTGTTATTGGAGCTTAGTCGGTAAGCAGTGAGAACTATATCCATGTGCGCACGCAAGAGCGTCAGCTACTGCTGGTAACTTGAAGGTTGGATGTAAAAATTTTTACCTTGAGGTAAATATTGTCTGCTCCTTAAGTTGTCAGTTGTTTATCCACGCGCTTACTGTCTTTCTCACTCTCATGTTGGACAAAAACATCTTTAAATTTTTATACNATAAAAAGTCCCTATTACTTGGACTTGGGAAGATTTATGAAGACTTTTTACGCCTCGGCCTGTATCCGTACTCGCATTGAGGCTTTCGCAGTCAGAGGTTTAAACGTGTAAGTATGAATGCGTCATCAATTAAAATCTAGGGTATTGGAGAAATGGCCTTATCTGTAAGTATATACGCAGCTGGATGGTGATAAGACACACTCATGGTTGGTGAAGTAAACTGACACGTCCCAATCCGACTTTCTCTTCATGAGGCAGAAAAGCCCCCGCTAGTCAGAAAGCAACCACTCAAGGCCTACTACTTGGCTCTTCTCCCGAGTATCAACTCACTCATATTTGTCGCGGGGTAGCATTCACATGCCATACAACAGTTCTTCCAAGTACTTTGCCGTTAAGTATATCGGACGGTCCTCGTTGTACAAGTGTACTGAAAGTAAAGTGTCCCGTGTTCTAATCGTTTGTATTTTAGATTATTATTTTTGTAAAAAATTTTCAAACATGGGAGGTTGGTGGTACGGAATGGCATTAGCCCTGTTGTTTCTCCTTTGTGGACGATTAAACGCTCAAGAAAACTCCAATGGTTTAATCAGTGGTTTATCACCCTCTTATTATACCAACGTCGATAACAAAGTTATTGGCTATAGTACTCAGATCAGAGCTAAACGTTTTGGCTTCGTGGAAGGATTCTACGACTTCAGCAATGGGTTCATTAATCTCATTGCGAACAAAGATTTTTTTCCCGAGGGTAAGTCGTTTTCTTTCAACTTTCAAAAATGTACTTATCAGGGTTCCCGAGGCCTAGACTCGGATCAACCAATTCAAGTTTTTCTCAAGTATTTGTAACTATTAAACGTGATTTTTTTTTTTTTTTTTTAAGGTACGTAGTACGTTGAGAAAACTGTTAGGGTCGATTGTTGGGATTATTGGTTGTTGTTCGAGAACAGAGAAACTTACTGCCTGAGTGACCAGTAACGTGTAACATTATTGGTAGCCTGAGATTGCTTATTAGCGCGAGCCGATCGAGCTGTACTCGTTGCCGGTAGAGTCGTGTAGCTGCCTCGCGGTACTGTCACCGACGGCTTGGAAGAAACCGCTATGGTTGTTGTTGTACTTGTAGATGTTGCCAAGGTCGTGATTGTAGTTGAAGTGGTTGTGGTAGCGTCAGTCATGGTGTTGTTGCGATTGCCGATTGTTGCGGTACTTGTGTTGTTGTGGGTCAGAGTCGGCTTTGGGGATGATTTCGCGGATGATATATATAAATAACTACTGTAAACAGTGTGCATCAACTATCTACGTATATGTGGGTGAGTAACTCGCGATCCCAACTAATACATGAACTACGTCTCATTAAAATAAGTAGAAATAAGTACATGTAAAATTTGCACAACCCAAGTGTGGAGTCAAGATTTTATACTACTTCGTTATAGTTTGGTTCAAAATATACGAGTTATCGCAGAAACACGTGTTAAAATGACTAAAATATAGTAAGAACTAAAAAATCAATTTGTTACCGATATACTTTATTAATATACTCGAATTTCTGTAGCACGATGAAAAACAATTAAAAATAAAGTGTTAACACTTCATAAATTCATATTAAAACTCATCGTTTATAAAATCATCAGTGTTAAAATATAACTCGAACGATAAAAAAACAATTTTAACAATTATTTCGAGTAAGTACTTATAATTTTGAAAATTCAAAAATTCATCGTAATTTATACGCGACTTAATGGCAACTTGTCCGTTAATACTACTTTTATGGTAATATAAATAGTTAAATACGACAAATGTACCACAACTTTGTAAAGCCATACATACACTCACACACATTTAATTCAAGGCGTTATAAAATGAGCAAAATAAAAGACGAAAAGGTGTTAGGCGAACTAAAAGAAAATCCTTAGATCTACAAAAGTGTGTCTGCCGGTTGGAAAAATCTTTTTCGCAACAAATCACCGCCAACCAAACAATAAAACAAAAACACTAACTGTCAACCAGCTGAGCTGTAATATTAGCACAAAAAACGACGCAGCCCTAAATGGATGTAAAGCTCGAAAAAAAAGAGAAAAAAAGAAATTCACTGAATGTCGCATCGATCACAATCGAGCGATAAAACTATATAATATTAACGCCACAATCAGGGGAAAAACAAAGTAGATGCAGGAGATAAAACATCGCAACATACGCATATATATAAACATACATACACACACCAACGAGATAACAGAAACCAGACAGGCGACTTACTGCCTGAGCGGGTGGTGTCGACCTGGTCGGCCAATCGAGGACGTGGAGCCGCGAAACGCCACGGTTTCCTGGAGTGCCGGCGGGCTCGTTGACGATAAAGAGAAGGAAGGACCTACGCCGCTGGTAACTGCATCGCTCGAACGCAGGACGCTCGTTCTCAGGCTCGTTCTCGTCGTCGTGGTGGTTGTCGCCGATTTGGACGGGAGAGTTTTCGGTGGCGTCGTTGCCGGTTTTGACAGCGAAGGCTTCGTTTTGGACTCGCTCTCGGATCTCGTCGACGTCGGCTGATCGTTGGTCGCCAGCCTCGACCTTATTGATCTTTCGCCCTCCACTGCGCTTTTTCTGATTCATATTTTACATGAAAGTAGCTTTTCTTGCGGATTTCTCCTTTCGAACTAACCATTAATCATGGCGTGTGTGTGTGTGATTTTAATCTAAATGATGCTCTCATTTGACAAACAATGAGGTGTGATGTATTTACTTCAGATTTCCATGCATTTCCATGCAAACAGGCACAAAGTATTATAATTAATCGACCTAGAAGACACTGATTTATAATGGACGGTTTCGTATTTCAACAATGCAGTAAAGTTGCAGGAAGATAGCAAAAAAAAACATAAAACCTGAAAAACTTGGTGACTATGACACTCTCGATAGTATTTACATGATCGGAAACCGTGATTTTGACAGACATCCAAAAATGTATGAAACATGCACAGGCTCTGGATTATCGCATACAAAATTTGATTCGCAAAAAATTGTATCGCATATCTAAATGTTTGCTATATACGTATTTCTTTTTAGCCCCTTGTTTGGGCTTTTTAGTTATGTCTTGCTTTGAAGCCCCGTTTTTCTGTGACGCACATTGAGATGGAAATCTGCAGTTATTGAGAATAAACAGGCGTTTTCTGTGTATTTTAAGCACGTCGCGTTGTAATGTGTTACAAAAACTCAGGAGTGCTTTTTCCCATCTTGTGTTGAAGACGTTTCAACTTTATTCCAACAGGTTTTATGTCACCATTCTCAACGATTTCGAGGCTTCCAGCCCTAACTTTGTATGCATATACACATCTATTGATTTTTCTTTTTTCTTCGGTAAATAAAATTTACAGCCGCATAACGTAGACTAAACAGTGAGCTGATCGCGTGACGAAAGTACTTTCTACCCAAATCTTTCGTAAAATCAAGTATAATCATAAGTTTTTGTTTATCGCGTATAGCCACGGAAAAAGCTAGGGCACAACATTAGCAGGCATCGTTAAAAAAAGCCATACACTGATAAACCAAAGAAACACATCTTCGCATACAAAAAACATATTAAGATATCCATCTACAACCATAATTACAAAGATGTGAAAGATGCAATAGGTAGGGGTGTAAGTATATATGCAACAAGTATTATAAGAGAAAGTGTTTTTTTTTTTTTTTTTTAAGGTACGTAGTACGTTGAGAAAACTGTTAGGGTCGATTGTTGGGATTATTGGTTGTTGTTCGAGAACAGAGAAACTTACTGCCTGAGTGACCAGTAACGTGTAACATTATTGGTAGCCTGAGATTGCTTATTAGCGCGAGCCGATCGAGCTGTACTCGTTGCCGGTAGAGTCGTGTAGCTGCCTCGCGGTACTGTCACCGACGGCTTGGAAGAAACCGCTATGGTTGTTGTTGTACTTGTAGATGTTGCCAAGGTCGTGATTGTAGTTGAAGTGGTTGTGGTAGCGTCAGTCATGGTGTTGTTGCGATTGCCGATTGTTGCGGTACTTGTGTTGTTGTGGGTCAGAGTCGGCTTTGGGGATGATTTCGCGGATGTGTGGCGTCGGTAAGACGTTGGCTCGTTTCTACAAGGACCCATCAAGAGGAAAGGATGGGGGAAAAAAGAGCAATAGTGAGATATCGAGAGAAAAAGAAAAAAAAACAAAAAAACAAAAAAAACAGAGAAGTCAGTTGGTGAGTTACAAAGTTCAAAAAGCAAAAAATTACTTGACAAGCAATACTCCGGGACACTATATACACCATGTTATATACATATGTTTAAATAAGATGAAGGACCATGTTGTTAGAGAAGTAGAAAAAGAGAGCTATATTATAAAGGACAAATGTATTGTAGGGACATTTGCGAAAAATTTCTTTTCAGCTGTACATTAACATTTTTTAAGATTCCGTAACATTTAGAATTTACTAGAAAACAACTTTTACTTGACAATTATTCGAACCAATATGTTGTCGACTTAAAAAATGTCTATGACAGTACCATTGAAAAATATGTCGTGTCAAAAATTATCATAGCATACCTTTTAATTATGGTCGTCGTGGCTGATCGTGTACTAACGCGTTTAGTACCATCTTTGTCCTTGCCTCCTAAAGAGCCAAAACCCTTCTCATTCCTCGTCCGCAATAGTGGTCCCAAGTACGGACTGCAATATTATTTTTATTTTAAACTCATACTTAATTTAGTTGCACAAGTAATTTTCTAAATTTTTTAAAACTTACTGCATTACAGGTATGGAACTCGGCGAATTTTTGCTTGTATTGGAGTTAGGAGATAAAGTTCTCCTGGCTTTAATTTGATTTAATTTATCGCCTTGAGTCAAAATCGATACTTTGACCGGTGTTTTCGGCAGTTGAGTAATTATATTATCTTCGAGTCTCATGCCATGAACCTGATGCATTATCCCCGATACGTTGTCTTGCAAAACATTTGCATTCCTTGATCCAGCCAAGGGTGCTTCAGGCTTCAATAAGGATTTTGAGTAAATACCATATTTGTGCACGGGATTGCCGTTTTCAGAGCGCAACGGCACTTTTACCAGAGAATGTAAATATTCTTCTTTGCTAAAAGTAAGAAAAAAAATAGTTACTGAAACATAAACAAAAAAAATAAGAAATAAGATTTTAAAAAATTAAATAAACTTACTCTTGTAACCACTGTTGCTGATGCCCAATAACAGATCCAGGCCTGCAAATCCTTATCCAGGCAATCGACTCCAACGCCGATAAATGATAGTGTTTCATCATGTAGCAGGCGATCAATGTACCAGTCCTCCCAAGTCCAGCTTTGCAATGGACGGCAACGGCCCCCTTTGTTGATTCGGAAATTCGTAGGAACTGTCGATAAATGGCACAAGTTGGAGGTGATCCGTCAACAAAAAATAGATCTTTGTGATCAAAGCCCGCATCTATAAAACTTGCAGCGTCGTAACGTTCTTTATTGAGCCTCACAATGGTCGTTACATTGTAACGTTTAAAGTACTTGAAATAAGACTCTGGTGCGTGTAGTATGTAGCCTAATGAAATACAATGATTTAGTAAAAATTTCAAATTAATGTAAGCATACGTCTGATATTGGATGCAAAAAATTACCATTATCATATTCGTTTTTCGAATGAGGACCGCAAAAGGCAATAAATTTACCGGGAACTATCCAATTGAGGTCTCCGTTTTCTACACGCTCGAAATATTCGTACTCCGTAAGATTAAAGTCATCAAAATTAAAAAAACCTAACTCGTGGCACTTGAAAATAGCACTCAAGCAATCCTTCAAAGATATTTCATAAAAAGGTTTTCTTATAGAGGCGTCACGAAACATTTCAAAGGGTGGACAGTTTGGACTAGCAGTTAGACTTTTGTAGGCTTCATCAGCTGTTTTCTTCAAATAAATGATCTAAAAACGAATATCACAACTCTTAAAAATTTATTTTACGTATTAATTTTTAGCACTGAAATTCAGACACTTACACTATAACAACCTACAAGAAATGCTGCATTTACTCTTTTTTCTGGGTTTATTGTTGTGTAGTGCACAATTTTTTTTTTCGACGCTACTGTTTTTAGCTTTTTAAATATTTTCAAACAATATCGATAAACCATTGCAAGATTAAGTGGTCCAAAATCTGCGTAGAAATTTTCATAGACCAACTCATTGTCGATGCTAAAATAGTGAGTGTTGAGAGTGTTTTTAACTTTTTCTGGCGATGTTACAGTTACAAAGTAGAAACGATCTAAGGAAAAAAAGGAGTCATAAGCTGCCATAAAAAATGATACAAATCATACTGTCTCAAATAATTTATATACCACACCTTTGATTATTTCAGCTGGCCCAATGAGTATCTTGTTCCAATCCTCCATTTCGATATTTAATGTTAATACATCAACAAAAAAATATATATTTCAGCTACCTGGAAAAAAAAATTTATTCGGTAATTTTATGCTAATAACAATCCGATCAATAAATATTTTTGAAAGTATAATCGAAAAACTGAACTTGTCACGGATTCAACCTTTTTTAATAAAATACATTTTACCCATTTGTATGAAAATTATTTCCTGAAAACACTTCAACATACACAAAATGTCACACTGCAAATTCTCTTCAATAAAATAATTTTAAAGGCCCGTGTTCGCCCAACAACGTGATTCCCCAATTATTCCCAGCCCAACTCCAAAAATTTAAGGCACTATAAGTAGAATTAAGGCAGTCTCTCGGTGAATCTAAAAATAAATACCCGCTGCACGCACATGCTAGGTGCCTATAAACTCACTTCAAGCTAATCAATGATAAGCTCCTTATACTTATATAGGTACGCTCAACTTTAAAGACGAGAGAAAAAAAAAACGTCAAGAGCTGATCACCGAAAAAGGACGAACTCGTTAGCTTTTTGTATACATTACGTATAAAGAGCTCCGAAAATCCAGTGATGCGATTACTGCGTTACTTATACACTTTTACATAGAAACCGCCAACAAAAAATTAATGAATACACAATTATACTTCAAAAATAGGGAGCATTGCCATTTAATAGACTTATTAAATAATCATTATTATGAGGCACTATAGGTACACTCGATAATGCACGCATAACAACACGCCCAAAAGAAAAGGGAGCCATCAGCGTTCCGGAACGCATCTTGACAACAAAAGAATAAAAAAAAAAAAAAAAAAGAACACCCACGCATGCAGATGAGCGCCGATTATTGTACGCGATCTAAAGCTATCTAAAGTCCCTCAGCATAATTTGCTGCTCATTGTATATTTAAGTACTTATTATCCGTCTCTTACAATGCAGCTGATGTTTGCCAATTCAATTCACCTTTACAATTACATATACGTGTAAGTATATACTATACATCATCAGTGTCGGCAAAAACCAACATTATTGCAAAAAAAACAATAAAAAACACATCAAATGGTGATGCTTAGGAGAGAATCAACGCATCGGCTTTCTAGCACGGATTATGACTTAACGGTTGCCAGTTGCCATCTTTGCAAATCCACTTACTTCAAAACTTCATATTATGTACACGTATGCACGTACATGTACACACACTCACACTCACTATAAATAATTCATTATACATTGAATATTAAATAATCACACCCACACCCACGCATACACTTGCTTGTACAGTATGTACTACATAGTGTACACACACTACTTGCCCATACGTGCGAATATAATTGATAATACCTCCTATCTGTGTACCCTGTATGTGTATACCTTTGCTTCGACTCCGAGTCAATCAACAATGATAGTGAACCATAACCGAAACGAAACCGACATCAACAGCAAAACATAAGTACAAGCAGCTGAACTTTACACACTCGCTTGGCGGATTGGAGATAGGATACACAGCCGGCGTGTACAATCTGTAAATACACTTTTTTCCCCGTCACTCTCTTTCTCTTATCTTATTACGTGTATGATATATCTATTAATACGTAATTGATTACGATTCGTGATGTAAACACACGTATTGTTGTGCAAAAAAACACAGCGAAACAAAGTTACTCTCGCTCACTCTTAAGTCTCTCGACTCCGAAACTAAACTCGACACTGTCATTTTGTAACTGTGGAGCTTCGAGCTAAAGGTAATGGGGGCGCGCGGGTAGCACACACATATATATATATAACTACATTTTTTTTCGAAGCCCAAGCAGAACTGTCCAATCACTGGACGCTTTTGTCCGCCCGACAATTGAATCGACCAATCGCATGCGAGGATAGCCCACTGTTCTGAAGTGTGTGCTATGATTTTCGAATTCGTAACCGTCGTTGGTCGTTTCGATTCGACTTTTTTGTACTACTTACACACTTTATATTTTTTTACCGTTGCTTTGCTCCTTTGCTGTCATCATCGTATCGTATAACCTACACACACTGTATCGTAATTTGTAATGGTTGTACTGTTGTGCAATAAGTAAACGAGGTAATACACCTATACGCGTTAGCGTAAAATGATTTCCCCTTGAAATCAGTGCACTCACACGTAATGTTTATATAATGAATGATATCTTATTCTAAGATCATTATTTTTCGAAACAAAATTTTGACAATTAATGGTAATATTGTTAATCGTGGGTGGTGTAAACATATGTAAGTATGCGCATATATAACAATAACTAGCTCGTTTTTATGATTTTAATATTATTTTGTGTAAGTACCTTATGACAACGTGTACGCGATGATTAATGAATTTTTAGCATGTACCAGATCTACCTATTAATCACGATAAAAATTAACATAGAGAATCAATAACAACACCGAGCGATGATCGTTATATGCGTATACTTGTGTTGTTAATTGCATTTAAACGTAAACAAGAGTGAATTATCCGCGTAAAAACGTACATAAACGTCTACAACATTGTTGATAGGAAAAGGAGAGCAAAGGGGAGATTATAGCAAGAGACGGGAGAGCGAAAGGACCAATAAGTCCGCGAAACGAGAATACACGCGCAATTTCTCTCTGTAAGGAATTATAATAAAGTATCAGTTAACCACGAGTAGGCCTATTATTTATTCCCGCACCGTAAACTCCACGTAACAGTATTTAACTCGACAGAAAAAATCTAAAGTTGTATAAATAATCCCTATTTGTGTGTGGAACACTTGTCCTTTTGATGATTGATCGTCTTCAGGATGCAATAATATACCATCAGCGGTGTGAGACACAACAGTAATAGACTAAAATTAAAATTAAAAAAAAAAAAAAAAACGGAAACGAAGATGAAAATTTAGTTGCGAAATAGGTACCTACTATTTTAATCATATACATCTTGTAAAAATAATGTAAATCACAACCGACCGAGTAACTGCAGTGTTGTGATCACATTCAATTAAAAAACTTTTTAAGGTCACGCGCGCCTTCACAATTATTGATACATATATTCCGATTTCCGATGGCATTGAATAAATAAAACGTATAACAGCGATTCCACGAAAAACATTTGAGGAGAAAAAACTTGGATGATTTTACACCTTCGAAGGTGATCGTATTTCTTTTTTTTTTTTTAGTGTTGTACAACTGACTTATAGGGTCGGCCGTTGTTTGCATTGGATTAACGATTGTTCCGAACAACTCATCAACAGTTTTGCGTTTTCGCGACTTGAAATTGTTGCATCAGAAACTTTCAACGATTTGATGAAAAATTTTCGGCACTGCCGAACAAACAATCAGTTCAAAAACCAAACAGTTTTTTCCATAGAGAGGGACACGCACGATCGAAAACTCGGGGCGGTTGTTTTGATCTGTACCTATGAATAATTTTTATGATTTCGGAACTCCATCTTGCATCAACAACTTTATATCTCTTACGCGTGATAAAAAAAAAAAAAGGGCATTTTTGTTTAATTAGTAGGGCTCAGAAGTTCACATATTATGTGGTACCTAAGAAGGATTTTTTTGAAAGGACGACGATGCGCTAAAAGGCATCATCACATATACCTCGAGGAATGTCCGTAAAGAAAGATCCATATCGAGGAGAAAAGGAAGCTCAGGAAGGTACGGGTATGTATAGCTTATTCCATGTATGCACTCAAGGTAAGGATCGGACAGCTGGTAAGTACCGCGATTCTCCCATTTACGTCTTCCACGCAGTTCTCAAAGATTCTCCACGTCCCCAGTCCCCACCGCGAGTATAAGCTTGTCGCGCACGCGTGTACACGTATTTTCGCGATTTTTCGTGTGTGTAAATTGTGACACGATAAATTGGTAAATGGTAAGGTGGTGAGCCGTGAGCTGGTGAGGTGAGTAAGAGTATAAGAGGCAAGAGCAAAAGCGAGCAAAGAGAGACACAAAACGGGATAAGTACAAGAGCAATGAGCAAATCACCAAAAGAGAGAGAGCTTCGCATGTGAAACGAAACAGTTAAACCGTATAAGAAATATACATCAGCGCCAGCAGCAGTATCAGCACACTCGCAGCACTCACAGCTCACAGGCAGCTGCGGTTGTAGGTATTATACAAACATCGTTATAATATACATATATTTGTAATGTATAGATAACATTAAAAATAAAAATAAAAAAAAGATAACACGTTAAGAGAGAGCAAATATCAAAGTTAANCCTTCTTCTTTGGTGCTGCTACTGTCATTGTCCTTCTTACTTTTTGCTGAGGCAACCTGACGTGGGTCTTTTTTCGAGATCACATTGAGTTTTGGGAATTGAAGGCATGAGCCTTTCAAATAAAAAAAAATTAAAAAAAATTAAAAACTACTGTACATGCACGGCCAAGGATATGAAAGCGGAAGTGAGTAAAATCAAGACATTGGAGGTTGGGGACACCAAAAATGGTATGTAGGGGACGTGAAATTAATTTGAGTCCACGGCTATAAGCGACGAAACGAGTCTCCAAACGGCACTTGCCTTTACGTCCCCCCCTACCCCCTGCCTCTATCCCTCACTTGCTTGTGCTGCTCCAGTGTAGTGTACAGCCCATCGCAACTGTATACCCACACTAGTCTCAAGCTGCACTTGATTACATGTTTATCCGGGAGCAGCGTAATTGAGCGTGTCCATCTGGAGGCAGCTGTTGTTGCACCTAATTTACTGGCAAAGGTGCTGTCTTGGTCACTTTCTTTCTCTTCCACGCATTTTCAAGATAACATTAAAAATAAAAATAAAAAAAAGATAACACGTTAAGAGAGAGCAAATATCAAAGTTAAAAACTGTGTATTTTCCGAACCTGACAGCACGCTCTCTCTCTCTCTCTCTCTCTCTCTCAAATGTAATAACATAAACCTAATAACATAAAGAGAGAGAGGCGGATCGTGCTCTTTAAATTAATCCCTCTCGTAAGGAAGAACAATAGAGTGCCAATCTCTCGATCTTTTTTCTCTTCTTCTGCAGTCCGCATCGTCATCGAAAAAAGAGGCTCTACCTACTTATACTACAAGCAAGAGCATCAGCAGCAGCATCATAATCGTCGTGCCGTTGATATTTCACACACACACGCACACACATATATCCATATATATATATATATAGAAGTACAGTGTCCAAGGTGCCACACTATCGAGCTGTTGACGACGGCTCGACGCCGCGGCCGACCCGCCGCGACGTCTTCCCCAAGAGCATTAGCAATCAGCTCGTCTAGCAGCAGCGCTGTTGTCGTGAGCGGACGAGTTTCCAGGAGACGGCAACAACCAGTCTACAACACATCGGCGCTGTTGTTGCTACAACATCAGAATTGGAGACCAGGAGGAGGAGGCAACTGCAGTAACTCGACGACGAACTACAGAGGACTCAGTAAAATGGCCGACGCTCTGGCCCAGAACCCAATGATGTGCCGGTAAGGATGATTCGACCGTATCTTTCTCTTTCTCTTATTTCGCTTTGGTTTCGTCAGGATCATCCCTGAGTCTGAAACATCCGAAAAAGTTTGGTCATAATGGGCCTTTGATGTGTGTTTTGTTTTTTTGGGAAGGGCAGTCGAGGTGTTATATATTTTGTGTGTGTACGTGTATGTATATACATTTTATTACGTTGCAAGTTGCAATGCAGTGTATGTACGCAATGTATTGAAACGCGCGCACTTGAGTCAGGGATGGGATGGGATATGGGATGGGGGCTGGGGCAGTCTGTTCTGTAGCTGCTGATCTGATCTGATGCTTAGTAGGTATGTATGTATATCACTACACACTACACGTACACACAACAACATCACAGTTAACACAGTTGTGTATATATCGTACGGCATCTGGCACCTGGTGCGTGTGCAGAAAAGCAATGTAATTATCTACCACCTACCTAGTGTGAGTGTGTGAGTGTAAACATTGAGGGAACCTCTTCTATTGTTCTATAGACGAAAATTGCACGTTTTTTCGTTTGATCATTATTCTTTCGTACGAGCTGGGCTCAGTTATGTCGTCGGCTTCTGGAGGATCAAAATGCAAACCGGGGTATGGTAAAATAAGTACAAACAGACTAGCTTTTCAATTAACATGAAGCCTTGCATCAACTGTAACACATACTCAAGTACACCGTAAAGTTGGAAAATTGAATTGCCAATTTTACAAATGTACTTGACCAAGGGCTTGAAGTTATCATCTACTGCCGCCTTCCTTTGATCATTTGGCCAAACGTGTTTTGATGAATTTGGCACTCCTCTCTGCGAGTCCTTATACCGAAATATGGGGGTTACGTTTGACCTTTGAAGTTCGTTTATTTTCTGTGGCTAATATATTGATTAAAGTTCGCTTGGTAAGAACTGTTAATGTATTTTTACTTGCTTTTAGTTAAAATAATGCGCCGGTAAAACCTGGCAAGTCTCATTGTTCCAGATTTATTTTAAAGCCATTTTTATGTAAATGACCTCGTCTCTAAGGTTTACTTTGATTTTTTTTTCAGTTACATTTCCTTTTGTGTTATTCGTTGGAGCTTACACGTTCAATAAAACTTAGGTTCAAAAAAAAAGTCGGTTGAATAGAAATAAAAGTAAAGTATGCCTGTAGTATTGATTAATGCTTCTCTAAACTCTTGTAACTAGACCAGACTTATAAATAACTAAACGTTATAACGAAGTTACAATTGTTGATTCAGTGGAAGTTAACATTTTGTACTATTCTTAAATTTTTAACTACTAATTATTACCAATAATCCATGACTAAAAATTGTATCATATGAATTATCTGAAGTAAAAACTTTTTATCATCAAAAGCCATCAGAGCCTTTTTAATTAACTCACGAATGTCTACTTTCAGTGGTTAAATACCGTATGTCCTTAGTTCTAGAGTGACTCATTCCTGCCTACTGAATGGACGATATTGTGCCACTCTTGACCTAAGTTGGCCATGAGATCTCGTAGTACAAAATATAATATAGAGTACAAAAATTTTTGAACATGTTTGTCAAAAGAGAGAAATTTATCAATTCAATATTTAACTGTCGAAAAGAGTTATACATTATTTCCATAGCTCAATGGCATTTTTACAGGTATTTCAGAAATGGAGGCTGTCGGGAAGGCAGTAATTGCAGATACAAACATGCACATGGCTCTAGAACCGAGACATCTTCTAGTGAGTCAGGAAGTTCACAAGGCTCCTCATCTTCTTTACAACAGTGCAAATTTTTCAAACAGGGTCTATGCAGATTTGGAAACCGATGTCGGTTTGTTCACAGTACCAATAACCAGTTAGAAAGCTCTAGCCCTGAAGCTACTTCAAATTGTTCATTGGCAGACAAAAAGTAATGATTATTAGTAATATTATTTCATTAATTGAATATTTTTTAAACTTCATCTCAATATTTATTCACTATAATGGATTCAAATGGCTGTTTCTAATTATCAAAAAAAAGAAATTATAATTTTATAAAGACTTGTACAGAAATATAATTGCTCGATTTAAATAGAAGATAATATAATACTTATATTTTATCCAAAACAGACGTCAGCACTTCCAAATATGTTTACAATGAAACAACATACTTATTCAGTTTCAGCATAGATACTAGTTTGGATGCAGAGGAATGGGTGAATGCTCCAGAATTCGTGCCATTTTCGGCAAACCCGAGCGCAAATGCCTCCTTTTCAATGGATAATTGTGCGTCTGGCACGACAGCGCCTCTGTCATATGCCCAGGCCGTCAATCCCAACTCCGGCCAAAATTCTAGCCAAGCATCGTTCTCCTCTCAGGATCCACTGTGTCCGTATGCCGAAGCCACGGGTATTTGCAAAAGAACAAACTGTACATATCTGCACGGCGAAATTTGCGACATGTGCAGTAAACCTGCCCTTCATCCATATAACGAGGAATTAAGAAAGAAGCACACAAATGTAAGCATTAGGTAGCTGAATACTAGAACGTGTTATCAAAATTTTCTTTTATAAACGCATTTCTAAAAAAACAATGTTTTGAAAAATGTGTATTTTTTAAAAACATTTCAAGATAAGTTTTAAAATAATGCGTTTTAAAATAAATTTTTGATATATGGTCCCTAGTACCCTACTGATTATTCAATAGGCGATCCTACATATTTTATTAGTTTGACGTCTGCAGGTTAAGAACCTATAATATTCTTGACAATTTTTCTACTCTGCTATTATTTAAATACATTTTATGATCGCGACCCCCTCCCCCTCTATTACCTACTTTGACTTCAACTTTTCATTTACAGTTAAATCTTTTTCTATAACTGTACCTTTCTCAAATGCTTTTTGAAATTGCCTAGGGCAGTTCAGAAATGAGTCGGTAGAGCACCTAACGGTAACAAAAATCTCATTAAAAAAAAAAAACTTCTCAAAAATCAACAGAAATATTGGAATGTCAAGTTCAACAAAATTATTGAGGAAAAAATTTACTCATATCACCCAATAGCACCTTTACACCTATACCCCTCTTGAATCCTAGTAATTTAAATCACACAGGCATCTGTCAAACATCCAATTATTACAAGCCCCAAAAAATGTATTATTCAATAGTTGTATACAAGTCATATTTTAACAGGCATGTATGAAGCAACACGAAATCAACATGGAATTGTCATTTGCTATTCAACGCAGTCGAGAAAAGTCTTGTGGCGTGTGTTTCGAAACGATCATGGAGAAGTCATCCCACGAGCAAAGGTTCGGTATTCTTCCGAATTGTAACCACTGTTTCTGCTTAACATGCATCAGAAAGTGGCGTAAAGCTAAGCAGTTTGACAATAAAATCATCAGAGCTTGTCCGGAATGTCGCGTTCCTTCAGATTTTGTCTGTCCCAGTGTGTACTGGGTGGATACTAAAGAAGATAAAGACAAACTTATCACGGATTACAAGGATGCATTAAGGTAGTTTATTTCATTCTCAGTGCTTTTGTTTTTGATTCTCTTGAAAATAATTAATGATGATTTTTTTTGCAGTACCAAAGATTGCAAGTATTTCAACAAAGGTTCAGGAAAATGTCCCTTTGGAAACAAGTGTTTCTACATGCATGCTTTACCAGATGGCACAAAGACGGATGTGGGTCCTCCAGTTCGACATCGTCGCAATGGTGATAATGAACTTGATTTGTTCCACGTAAGTAATATCATGGTACCTACTTTTTTATGTTTACTTCAAAGTAGTTTTTACACATATAAACTTCTATTAGAAATTACATTTTCTTGATACTAAAGTTAGAAACGGTATATAATCGTGGGTATAAATGAAATATCTTATTGTCATGTTATGTTTTGTGTTTGCAGCAACTTCTACTCTGGGACTTTGTGGATGAAAGAGATAATTTTTGGATGTACATGGATGATTTGCAAGATATTGTCAATATAGTGTCAGATTCTGATGATTCTGACTGGTCCGAGTACGATCTTTACCTCGACTAGTCTCCTACTTTTCTGCACGTCATCGAGATGCATTGCCAGCAAATTTTTGCGTAGCCTTTGTCTTGTCTAAACGACCGAAAACTAGCGAAATGAGAGGACCTCCGATATACGATAAATTATTTTAAAAGATTATAAGAAGCTAAACTATTCCGAGGATCACCGCCTGCTGCTGCAATAACATGATACATATATGTGTTGAAAACCTTATTAACTTACGAAAAAAAACTGTGCCACGTTATAATGCAAAGGTTGGATCTATTTATTCGGTACAATTGAATAGCACTACACGCTTATAAGAGGCGCTTACTTAATACTAATATGGATAAAAATGTTATCAGACACAAATGAAACCATGTCACTGAAAGAAAAAAAGACTTGACAAAAAACTGATTGTTCAGAATACAAAGGTGATGTTGGCCTGCTACTCTGGCAAGTTTTATAAAATAGTTATTGTTGACGTTGTTAAAGTAATGATGTACCTGTTATTAACTCGAAGAATTGTTACATTCTTTTCTAATTTATTTATTTTTTTTGAAAAATTTACGTGAGACTTTTGTTAATTATCACTGAAAAAAAAAATCTTGCATATTAATGTTATATTGCTTAAAGCGAGAGTAGCAGATTGACATCAAGTTTCTCGTTTAAATAAAAGTAATAATTCGGGAAAAAGTGAAAGAGGTTCGCTCGTTCGTTCACATACACAATGACGGGTGTTTTGTCTAGCGAGTTAACTTAGCTTTCTGCTGATCTTTTCTTTTTTTAGAATAATTATAACAAGAAATACATATATGAGAAACACAAAAGAATGTAATTAAAATGTAAACTGAGATAATTTAAAGATAAGTTTTTGCTCGCTCTAATTAGTTTGATATGAATCAACTGCGAACCTAGCACACACATTTCCAGAATAAAAAGAATGAAAAACCGTAATCGATAAATTTAAATTTACCCAAGGCTGTGTATTCATGCACAGTTTGTCTGCGTGTTTTAGATATTAATTTGTACATTTAGCCAAGTTCGATGAAAAAGAAAAACATTGATGGTTGGCTTTTGAATTCGTTTTCTTACAATGATATATTTTTGTTAATGGAAGTAATAAAATAGTTCATGTGCTCCACGAACAAAGATACAAATTTTTATCACATATTTTTTAGCGCTATCGTTTAAAGTAAAATAGACAAAAACAGTTAGGCATAGTGCCGTTTTTTTAAATTAACTTTTAATAAGGCACTAAAAACTACAAATCAGTGAGGAAAAAAAAACTAGCTCTACTGTTGAGTAAAAAATATTTCTTATTTGTAGCTCCTTTTTCTCATAAATTATTTTTAGAGATCAAATGAATATCAGAAAATATATAAGAGTACGTACATTTTGCTTGATGAATCTTTGGCATTTAACGGTGCCGTTACAAATCTTTCAAATAAGGTACATACAATCGATACGATGCATCAGTTATAAATTAAGGCCACATATTATTTTCATGCTCGTGGCAGTGATACGTTACGTTGAAAAATCGTCTTAAATGTTAAATCCGATATTATTTTAAATAAAATTTTTGCTTGCTTTATTTAATAAAAAGTGAAAATCGATACCCTGATTCAACACTTTTTAAAAAATCTTATTGCTTACAATTTCCGTATAAAGTATAAAAAATTTATAAAAAATATCAGTCATGAGTACATACACACCAATACGTAAAATAAATAATATGTACAACTTAAATATTTTAAAAAATTTACAAGCGTCACTTTATATTAAAATTGTTCAACTATCTATGCTTAAATAGATAAAAAAATCGGCGATCATCTCATATTAAAAGTGTTTTGTTGCACTGGTTGATGGACTCTTAGTATGGGATTATTAATCTGGTTTAGATCATTTTGAGTATTCACATTCGATAATATTTGCTGCTGTTGCTGCTGATGCTGTTCTTCATTTGTTGTACTCGCTTCGACCTTTTTGTTACGAAACTTTGTTGAATATTTGTAAAAGTCCGACATTTCGAAAGGTTTCGTTTCCTCTCGATACGGTTGGTATTTTCCGGGTTGGACGATTGTGCGGTTCGTTAAAGGATTGAGTGAAATAATGGATTGGTTGCCATTTTCTTGAGATCCTGACAAAAATTTTGTTGAATTTTAATTCTACACATAATAAAGTGACTCATATAATGCTCAAGTGCAGAATTAGTAGTTACTTTGGTTAATTGAAATTTCTTAGGAAAAAAAAAAAAAAATTGAATTAGTTTTATTAACAAGGTTTATATATTTTACATATCACACAGTAGGAGTTCTGATAAAAAAAATTAAAGAAAAAAAAAAATTTGGTTACAGGATAGTTAACATTATAGGAAGTTATTTGGTATTTGTTGCTACTAGGTTTTCATGGAAATCGACAATTCGAAACTTCTCGAGAATCTAAAGGTTGCCCTCTTCTCGACTTGTCTACACATACCAGGCGATGGTTTCGACTCCGCAGGTATTTCGAGCACTCGACTTTCGTGAAAGCGGCTCTGAGGAATAGGTGGCCTCTGCACCTGCTGTTGCTGATGTGGCTGCACAACTGGTAGCTGCTCTCTCGTCCTTCGATTGGATGGTATTGAGTTGCTGCGGACGGGCATACGGTCCTTAGCAGGAGGAGGTGGAGGCAGGGGTGGCGGTGGTGGCGGCTGTTGTGGGTTGTGCTGAGAACCGCGTCTGACAATAGGGCGTTGAGGTGGCGGTGGGCCAGTTCCGTCAAGAGACGTTTCGTACCACTCTTTCTCTTTGGGAGGTTTGATTGAGGATCGGCTACTGGCACCGTCAGCAGACTCGCGATCCTCGATTGACGTTGTTGAACTGTTAGCATCTTGAGACGAATTTGTACCTCCTATTGGCGATTGTTGCTGCCAACCTTCAACGCTGCCCAGCGATTGGGTTCGCAGCAACATTCGGCTACTAGGCGGTGTTGGCTTCAGACTACCATCCGGGCTCTGAACTGGTGGTGGATGTGGGTACGGCGGTTGTCTTGCGTGCAACATTGGGGCATTTTTCCCGCCCAAGGCAACTGTATGATAGCGTGATTGGGTCTCTAAACCAGATGCTAGCTGATGGTGATGATGTTGATGGGAAACGGTTTGTTTTCGACGGTCTAGGCTACCGAACCTATCGGACATCTGTTCTTCGCTGCACCAAACTATTTCGTCGTCTAGACGCATCCAATAACCCGGAGGTATGTAAGTGTCTACCGCCGGTTTACCACTTTTGTATTCCGGTCCCTGCATCACATTGTCAACACTATCTCGTGGTCTGAGGATTCCTGGTGGTTGGGGCTTGGCTGTGAAAAAAAATTTGTTAACGTTGACTTTATTTATTTTACTACACATTAATAATAAGCATACCATGATTATAGTGAACCGGGTAATCGTGCGGCTGTAGCTCAAAGCGCAGAGAATTGGAGTCGGTCTCATGATAAACAATCTGAGCTGACCTGCGGTGCGCTTCTACATTATCTGAATATCTCGGATCTGAATACTGTTGATTTTTCAGCATCTCTTCGTGAGCCTCCTGTCGTCTAAGCTTCATTTGCCTATAATGCATTTGACGTTCTTCCTCGGTATATGTATTCGGTAAGTAACGGCATGGTCGCTCTTGAGTACTGAAATGATGAGGACTAACGCTACTACCTCCGCTGCTGTTACCACCTTGTGAATATGCTCGACCTCGAAACTGATCCGGGCTTACAAACAGGTTGTTGTTAATTAGCTCGTGTTCGGAAAATTTTCCAGTTAATCGTTGCTTGCTGTGTTGTTCAACGGGACTGGGCGCATGGTAAGTCGCTCTGTTATGAGGTAAGGAACTACCGGGTTGTCCATAGCCGTGAGCAACGCTAACTACATCCTGGAGATCGAAATTCGTATATGTGTTGTAATTGTGTTCAGGCCCAAGAGGACTCAAACTTATACCACCCTCCTGTAGTAAACCTCGAGATTCCATCATTGGGCTCAAGTCTTTTCCTTAACACCATATTTAATAAGTTATTAGTTAAATAATTTATTAATTATTCTCAAATAAATTTTCACTTACCTTGACTATCCAATGGAGGTCGAAGCTTTTTCGTCCTATGCTTTGTTGCAGTTTGCAAATGTTGTTGAGAACCGTGCAATGAAGAGTGAGACAACTGACTTCTGGATCCACTTCCATGACTCTGTCTTATGAAATTCAACTGAGCGTTCAATTCTTGTAGCCTTCTCTGACTCTGTTGGTATATCGCGCGCTGTTTGCGCCTCACAACCTTGCTTTCGGATGGGTCATTTAAAATGGCTAGTGCAGATTCTGCTATGTTTATTTGCACCTGTCTCTCAACTTCCAAAGCAGATTCCTCCTATTAAAACAGACAAAATTTTATAGTCTAGCAGTTTCAGTCTTAAAAAAAAAAAAACAAAGTTATTCTCACCACTCGATTAGTTTTCAGTTTATTAATAAAATTCTGAGGATAGTTGATAGAAGTACTAGCTCTTTTTCTGATGCATGGTGGACTTTCACCAGGCTCCAAAGGAATTTCAGGTGGCAACACTCCAGTGAGCTCAGCCTCTTCTATGCACAAACTTTTTAATTCACTATTCTTCTGGGCAAGCTTATCCTCTAGAGCCTCTCTACGCTGACGCAGCCACTGTAGCTTATTTGACAGGGACTCGTCTGTTATTGCTGGCCCAGACACGCCCTCAATACCTGCCATCACTGTATTTTATCATGAAACAAATACAAATAATACAATGCTTATAAATGAAAGTTAAGCGTGAGTTGCAAAATATTATCTAATATTATCTTAACAGCTGTACTTATAATGCTATAAGTTTAATATTAAAAAGCAAGATTTAAACTATATAGCTCTACAGCAAGAACATATAAAATATATGGAAACGAGATCAAGGCCCCAGCATCTTTGTCATCCTCGAAATCTCTTATATTCCTAACTCACTTTTGGGAGAACTAAAAATAAACAAACACTAGAAAGTAAACAAAGATTACAACTCCTTACCCATATTCTCAGTGTAAATTTTTGGTTATCTCGTTCGTCCTCTCAATTAAACGAATAACTAAATACGATTATAATCCATTTCATTGACAACGATGGTAAAAAATAAGGCACGTTTTTAGTTAGGTACATACATACAACTTCGCGTATGTATGTAATAAAGCTTCCATACAATACCTAAACTATATAGGTACGTACTGCTAGCACCAGCATATCTTTCGCACATTTACATGTCACATTCGCAAAAATTATTTAAGGCACAAGTCTTTCAAAATACACTAATTGTTGCGTCCGAAGATTTGTTGGTTCGTTAATTTTTTAGAAGAGCTGATTCTACAGGTTATGTAGCAGAGCTTCATAGGCACTTTTCCGTTCGTTGCTGGAGTTATGCAATGCATTCTTATCAAAGCGTCACGCCAACGGTCACTTATGGCTCTTCACTTTTTCTTACGTTTATTTATTTCATTGAGAAAAAAAAAATATCAAATAAAAAACAAAACAAAAAAAAAGATCTCTCTCTCTCACACACAGAGAGAGAGAGAGAGGGAGTCTCCTCCTCTTAAAACGAGAAGGTGGGGAAGTGTGTGGTTGCGTCGGAGGGAGGGAGGTGAGAGTCAATTCTGTCGATCTGATTGGGCAATTCTGCTGGTTAGTCGACGAATCACAACACGAGAGCTACGTGGCGGAGAAATTTAAAAGGTAAGGTTACGTGACGCGTTTTCGAAGACACTGTACTTTTCGCTGTTTTTTTTTTCTCAAGAAAAAGCCATGTGAACAAGTATTGTATTATTTAAATAAGCATTGTTTTCTTTATCTCTAACCGATGCTAAACTATAGCTGAAGATCGAATTCATGTGATTTAAATTGGAGAAAATATCAAGTGAGCAAATAAACGGAGATAGATTTCAATTTTCGTTGGATTACTTGAAAAGACGATTCTTATTGGTAGTGGAATACTAATGTTATTTCGTGCAACATATACACGTGAAAAAGACCACTTAAATCAAGTAAATAAAACACATGATGAAAAAAAAAGTGCACGAGTACGTGTGCAGCGAACTCGCGATGATGAAGACACGAGAATGAACAATCACGAATTCATCAAGAAAGTCATTTGTCATTAAAAGTATACATATGCTTCATCACTGTAAACTGTATATATGCGCACACAATTATGAGACGTAAGCAAGTAAGTCAGGTTGTTGTCCCAAGAATACGTATTAGGCAGTGCATAACTGCGCTCAATCTTTGCGGGGAGATTTTAATCATAAGGCATTGCAGCACACCAAACATATTTCCTCTTAATGAACTTACACTGAAAATAATCATTTATCTTAACTTTGAATGTAGATCTAAAATATACACATTTACATAGATGTAATAGCTTTTACACAAATGCCGAATAATACTATATATTTTTATTACTTTCATAAGCACAAGTTATTAAAAAATAAGAACAGTATTAAATTAAAATTTCAACGAAACTTCAGATATATATATTTATATTACATAATCGCGCTTGACACGGTATGTGATAGAAAGCGTGAAAGGTGAGTCTTCCGAAACGATTATTTACAAACAATAATAAGAGAGTCAAAGTCACCGAAAAAACGTAGCAAAATTCGAGGCAAAATTACTTCAGCTTCTGCTGTACATACAATAGGTCGGCGATCTGCTATATAAGTATAAAAGGTAAGAGCTCATCAGTTTTTGTTTTTACAAGTATAGTTATAGACGATAGACGCTATATTCGTTGTTATATAGATAGTATTTTGCTGATTACGAAATTCTTATTAAAAATTGAAATTCACTTGAAGGTGTATTGCAAACGTAATTCTGTGTGTACAACAAGTATTTAAAACAAAGGTATAGGGAAAAATAATAATAATAATTGGGTGCACTGTTTGCAATACTATACACAGATAACAGATAACAGGCTGCATTGTAAGTACACAGCAAATAATTACGCCGCAGCATCCCAGCATCCTGTATGCAATACAAATATATATACAAAGTCACCCTATAGCTAGCTGCACTGCCCCTGCAGTCCCCCCGCACACACGATCCCACGCTCTCGAAGATGGGAGTGGGAGTACCCATACGAACCAAAGAGGGAGATAAAACTCTCCTCTTCTCCTCCGTTCTCTCTATACTCTCTTACAGTCCTCATCTGAAATTCTGAACCTCTGCATGCTGTACGTTATATCCTCTTTAAATACAAGAATACAAATACATATACAGTGACACGAAGCAAAACACGTTGGCGACTTTGCTTTGTGAGTGGGCGTGCTCTCTCTCTCATGCTCAATAAAGTAGTGGAAAGTGTAGGAGATGGGGGAAGTGGTTTTATAGTGCAACTGAGATTTTGTTAAAGTGCACGAGCCCGGTGAGACGAGCGTATGAGATTTCCAACCGTCGTTCACCAAGTCTCTCGTACCATCATATCGTGTGTCGCATGGCCATTTGAATTGATCTTCCTACTACTTAGGTACATACATACATAATAATAGTAATTAATAATAAGGCATGTAATAATAAAAAATTACTGTTCAAGTATACAATGTCCAAAAGAGTTTCATATAACGTGTATAGATATATATATTTTGTTATATAAAGCACGTCCAACCAACTGTTGCTGCGTGATCCTGTGACGACGCTGCTAGCTCGGCTGCTGCCCTGATGTTGCATGGACCAAAAAAATAATAATACATGTATATACAATACCTACATGCGTAGAGGGGATTAAATGCCCGACTCGACGACTCGTTTTTATACCTGCATGGTAAGGTGGTAAGCTCATCTTATATACATACTTACATTTTATTTTTATCCTTGTATATTATGCATTTCAATATATTTACGTGTGTAAGCATTGTCCGCACGATAACAATTAATGAAAATACTTACTTTCATGTGCGTGAATTATTTTTATAATTACCATTACTTTCAGTACGGTGTTTATATAGTAAGTACAGAGAGAATTTAAATTGGAAAATATGAGCGAGGGTAGTGAGTACAAGTACAAGTGGACGCCGGAGAGCACGACCCTACTAGTGTCCGTCTGGACGGACAAACAGGTGCAAAAACAACTCGAGTACTCGAGTAAGCCGCAATTGATATGGGAGAGCGTAGCTCGTTACATGAACAAGAAAGGTTACGGCGTGACCGGCAAACAGTGCCGATCGCGCATGAAGCAAGTCCTCGTCTGCTACAAGGAGGCTAAAAAATCCAGCACTAGAGCTGGAGTGGAACAGTATTACGAGTCCATCGACAAGGTGCTCAAATTGAAGAGGCTCGAACAAATTAACGCCAATTGTAACAACAACAACGTTGGTATCGACACTGTTGGTCCGTCATTTTGTTGATTATGTTATTTGTTTTTCCTTTGGTTTTTCTATTCTACAAAGAATTTTATATCCTTCTAGATTCCGTTGTCAATGTCAAGTCTCCTCCTAAGGAGGTCAAAACCAATAAAAATCTTCAGATGCGTTTTAAGTATCAACAGCCAGCTGAGTCTATTTACAGAACGGAAGCTCTGTCACCTGTCTGGAGCAGAGGTAAGTATTTGCCAAGGTGTTGTGTTTTTCAATTGATTCGTAGCTTATAAATGTTTTGTTGTTTTTAACCATAGGATCTGAAAATTATCCAGATTCTCCAGAATCGAGTGAGACAGTATTGGCTCAACCTTTTAGAGTCTTTTCTCCAGTTAGAGATGCAGCCACAAACACAACTCAGCAGCAACTTGTCAACACTAACAAAAAAATCTTACTACATAATGCTGTCATAGAAGAGATACCGATCAAAGAGACCTACCGACAGAGTACTTATTCCAATAATTACTTTAATGACGTACCATTCCAAAATACGGTACAAAATGTACAAAATCAGATCATTCAAGAAAACATGCAACAGAATCAAGCAATTTTACAACAAAACATGCTGCAAAATCAAGTACTGGAGCAAAATCGTTTACAGATGAATGCCAATGTATTGAGACAAAATATTCAGAATGCAAATCAAGGACTGTACGCTGACCAAGGAGTAACGTACTGCTCGGGGCAAATGGCCCAAATAGGTCTAGGGCAGCAGAACGGCATGATTGATAATGCCCTGAGAATACAGCAAAACAATTGTCAATTAAATTCTGCTAATAACAGAGCACAACCTCAAGAGCCCAAGAAAAATTTCAGACAGAATTTGGCTGCTAATTATCGACAGTTTCAAGATGTCAACTTGCAAAATTACAACCCGAATTTGAATCAAGTGGGATTTTTGTCTCCAAGTATTTCTCCCGACTTACCACCAAATTTGAATGACGCATTTTACCAACAAAAACCTGACAAGGGCAACGTAATGACCGAGCCATATGCACAAACTGCATCCAATCAGTTGAATACAGCTAATCATGAT
The DNA here is from genome assembly GCF_000648655.2 of Copidosoma floridanum. Next base: position 143,485 of record NW_019379602.1, on the reverse strand, counting down.
ATTACAACTATAACAAATAACGCGACATTTAATGATGATACCATTTCCATTGAGTTTTTGCAAGATTCACCATCACCAGATGAAGAGCCAGTAAAACTGAAAGATTTTGCTGTGAATACGGAAGAAGTTCCCAGTGCTCCATTTAGAAAAAAGAAGGCAGAGAAGTTGGAAAGACTGATGATGAATGCAATTAATTCACAAACTGAAGTTGTCAATAAGGTAATTTTTTTTTTTTTTTTTTTTAAAGTACAACCTTGTTAGCTTTTTATAACAATTTTTACTTAAACTTTAAACAATATTAGATCCTGGCGGCACAGAACGACATGGTTAGTCGCGTTCTCGATCTGGACCGCGATCGTCAGAATCGGTTGGAAACGCGCATCGATCATTTATTAGACGTCGTCCAACACGCTGTACTTAATAAAAGCGGTAACAGCGATCAAAACTCGGCCGACATACAACCACCTCCTTCAGAACCAGTGATCACAAATTTACTGCCTCCACCGAAACCCGGCACTCAGCCACCCAAACTCGATCTTGTGCCACCTAAGCCTTGCCGTGTACCTTGCACGGCCTCAGTTGGCACTGGCCAACCAATGAATACTGTAACAATGGCTGCAACAAGACCTGGCGTTGTTTCTCCAGTTATGAGTCCATCAAGACGCGTTGGTGCCATTTGGCAAAAGCTGGGGCCCGTTTCTACCTCGCCCTTTGTACGCGCCCAGCAGCAGCTTGGTTGTAAGCCGATAAACGCAGTGGTAAGATAATTTATTTTCAAGGCAATTGATGTATTAGTTTTTAAAATAATACCACTGATCTGATTTATCTGAGTAAATGTGCTAATTAAGGCTAATGTAATTAAGTATCATTAGACGTTGTTTGTTTATCGATAATTAACACGACCGCGTTAAATTCTTGGACGAATATTTTTCTTTATGTTATGCAACAAGACTATTTCGGTCCGTCATGTACAAAAGATACCGACGGGTATTAAAAATTCTTTAAAAAAATGGTATCAAATTTACAGGGCAACGACGTGCGCACTCAATCATCCGCCGAACGGCGAATCGTTAAAGGATTTGACACAGGAATGGACATGAAGACTCTTATTTTTGAAACAAACAACTTTCTCGAATCCGAACGTCATGTACAAGAGGTTGTAGAAAACGCACGTCTAAAGGCATTAATGAATCAAGATTTGCAGTCACGACGTCGGCTTTTTACGCAACGCGAGCCTAATGCCGCGATTATCCTCACTGCTGCTTTTCTCGACGCTGAAATTCAGTCGGCTGAAATTTATGAAAGCGCCCGACAGAATTGGCTGCGCCAAAAACAATTTGAAAGACAAGTTGATGCTCGCGCAAGACTCGCTGAACGACGCTACGAAGACAACTTGAACAACAACGGTAAGTTTGCTCTTGATTATGTAGTAAGCACTCCAGAGTTAATATCGCCTGATTTATTTCACAGCTAAGCTCAACAATAACGACGAGGATGTTCTACTCTCTGGTCAGGGTGATAGCTACGAGCGTTTGAAGCAGCTTAACGGCGGCCGTGACAAGCTACTGGGTGACTCGCGAGACTCGTCGACACCGGCCAAGCCGGTTTCAGTTCCGAGACGCGATCTTGTCGAGACGAATGAACCTAGGCAAACGATACAACAACTGGCTCAGTTGGTTATGAATAGCGCGCGTTGGAGAAATGCAGCTGGTGAAAATCATACGATCCACCGCAAAGATCTAAACTTGCGAACGGGCATCGGTAATTTATCTCCAGTCTTATTAATTTTTATTGTTATTGTTTTTAAATTTTTCAGCTACAATCACGAAAAACATAGTGATTAAAAGAATAACAATATTCCAAAGCATGTAAACACTATTTGTGCATGTACTTTATTAATAAACGGAACGATAGTATTTATGATTAATTCCCAATGATTTCATTAATTTAGGAAATGTTCAGAAGTCATCATGCCCTAATTATGATCCAGTGACTTTGCGCAACAACCCTAAGGAAACCGAGTTAGATAATCGCGAGCATTTTGCAAATAAACAAGAAGTCGATGGCAAAATCAAAACTCTCGAGTGGTTGCAGGAGCGTTACTCATACGGTGGGCAACCAACTTCTGATACCTATAATGCAGTAGCCAAGGATATTGCTAGTCGACGCTCTTACAATCAACCTCCAAAACCACCGCGCACAATGGGTTTTACCACTGAACTTTTATACGCTGAAAACAACAACGATGTACCACGTCGGCAGCAAATTCAAGGGGATTTGGAAAAGCGCGTAGGCTTTGTATTTGATAATGCACTGAACAAAGATAACTTCACTCATGATTCAAACGATCCTTTGGAGGAACTGCGCCACTTTTATATTCAAAAACAAATGAAGCTACAACCCGGTCAGAGTCTTCCATTTATTTTGCAAAACGGTCAAGTATTATTACCTCAAAGCGACGTCATTGAGCATTATGTGCAAGAGTCTAAGGCCAAATTGAACAAAGATACAGATTCTGACAATGACGAGGAGTTTTTAGATACGACAATGAGCATGCAGAGCTCGCGCAAGAATTCACTCACAAATATTGGCAGCAAACAGAATTGCATCATCAGTTAAGACTTCAACTTATTAAACGATACTTAAAAAAAACTCGCATGTGGTTGCTTACAATGAAATTTTTGTTAATATGAATGATTATTTTGTAAATTCATGTGGCTCCGTCATAGCCAAAATTTTTTGCACCACGTCTTTTTTTTCCATCTCTAATTTTTGACAACTTTTGCACTTTTATTTTATGAAATCACTATATATCATTATATCTTAAAAGTCATAGGATTCATTCCAAAACAGGACTTATTTTACGTTGTAGATCTGATATAGTTTATATTACGTAGGCTTAAGTAATGATATTTAGTTATATGAATATCTATACATATGTATCATCATTACAAGAGATGGTAATTATATTTTATTAGAATCTCTGTTATTATTCGTTACATTAACACTCATAAGCTTTTTTGCATAGATTCGATAAAGTAACGATGATGTATGCTTTTAATAATATGGTCTTCCATGTCAGCTCAACAAATAGTATCAGTAGTCTTAAGAATTTCTATGCATTAATTGCATAAGTTAATTATGACTAAGAAAGAATGATCTCAAGAATTTATTACCTAAAAAATTGGTCTTATAAAAGATATTATGTCAGGTAATTCCTGCAAATTGCTTCCCGTTAAGGTGTTTGATTAATTGAAATTGTTTTTTTTTTTTTTTCCCGAAAATTGGAATGTTAAGAGTCAAAAAACAAAAAATTATATCTCGACAATTAAAAATAAATACGATTATTTTTCTTGTAATCAGTCAGGTAACTCTTTTATTTTTTATTTTCTTTTTGTTCTTACATAATATTACTGAGCTATAAAATGTGATTTACATTATTTGACTGCTTGACTTATGTTCAAGAATAAAAAGTGCCAATCATGTAGTATAAGTTAATTCCTCGAAACCATTATGTGCCTTATTCTTTGTATTTACATACAATAAAATTAAGTAAAAAGACAGTACGATTTTTTTATCATTTATCAATGATCACGTGAAAATACATGTTCTTCACAAACGACCATTTGCAAAAATTTACCGTGAAATCCTTGACGATGATTAGTTGTAAGTTTTTAAAACTTGGTATATCAATTTTTTTTTTTTTTTTTTTCGTAATAACATGCTTGGAAAACCTCAAACTTCAATATTGAGCAAAAAAAACTTGAAAATATTACTTTAAAAATAAAAACAGATGTATCTATGCTTTGATGCGTCATTTAAGAAAACAAATTGTATTTACCAGAAATAAACTTTTATTGCTCGCACTTTTTTTCTACTGGTGCTATTAAAATTGTAAAAAGTAAAAAATACGTCTGGTAATCCAGTTGACTCAAACGGTAATAAAACTAATGTACGAATGCTCAAACAGAGCGTGGGTTTGACTCCTGGTTGGGGGTGAACTCGTAGATATTTCCAGACTTGTATCTAAACTTCGCGTCTCGTCCTGGTAAAGATTATTATTATTATTTTTTTTTTTTTTTGCATCAAGGGATGTTTTCCATGAAGTTTCTCTCGGGACGCTTTGGGTCAATTCGGGAAAAGGTGGGATATAACATGTGAGGTAAAATAAATAACATGCGGCCTTATGGGTCGACAACGTGTCCTTCAAACAGAACTAGCCCTTGATACTGGATTGCGAAGTAGAAAGGCCTGTTTATGTCCAAATATAGAGGATCATCGCCAAATCTGTTCTCTAATTCAGATTCTGGAAATGAAAAAAATAATAAAACCCCATTCTTTTTTTTTTTTTTAACTATCAATGGTGCTAAAATAAATTTAGACCAATAGTTTGGTAATAGTCAACGTACTAGTAACAGCTGCTGCCTCGCTTCCTTCCTCGTCAACTTCGATGAAAGCTTTTTGCTTAATGCTACTAACGAACAGTTTTTCTTTGGCGATACCACCTAGTTCGGCCATTTGTGTGAAAAGACTCTTGACCTTCAACTGTAAAAATGATAATACATCTTGACAAACACCGATCGGTTGGGAAAAAAAAAAAAAAAAAAAAAAAAAAAAATCGTTTTTCCATAGACTTACGTGCTCCAAAATTGGTTTAAAGTTGATTTCGCTTTCAATTTTGAACTTTGGTAAGGACAGATTGACCTCCTCTTCACCGTAAAAGTGATAATTACCGTTGCGCTTGACAAACTCTGCAGCTTCGGCTAACTTGTCGGTATTTTTCGGCATCACAATAACCATTTTCAACTTCCTGGCCTACAATCATCAGACGTATACGTCTCGATCAAACAAACATACCAATATAAATTACTGGTCGTATATATGTAAGGCGATGTAATTACCGTGTACGGGAGCTCAATGTAGTAGGCATCGGGTTTGTCAATTCTCTGACAGATGAATTTTCCCTTGACTTTCATGGTATTCACTGCCTTTGTCCCGCTAGGAGTGTGAAACTTTTCGAGAGACGTCTCTTGTTTGTCGAACTTTCGTTCCCAATTGGCTTTGAAATAAATGGCATTCAGAAGAACCATTATCGTGTTGTCATTAAAGTCACCTAGAATTACCGACAAAATCGATCAAACGTTTGATCAACAAATCACACGGATGAATTCGGCCAACGTACCGTCCTTGATGACTCCGTGGATTTTTCCATGGGTCGTTTGTTTGACCCATTTGTTGATTTCTTCGATAGTGGAATATGGATCGTTGAATTTCTGGAGAGCCCCTGAATCGATGCGATCAACGAACTGTTTGAACGAATCTTCCAATTTCAAGTTACCCCTGGCGTAAATGCGATTGGCAAAGTCGAAGGTGGCATTTTCGATGTTCTAAAGAACGATTATTACTATTTTTCTTTTTTCTTTTTTCTTTTTTTTTTTTTTATACTTGTTATTGCTCATCAATAAAAGAAAGGTACAAACTATGTTTTACCCTTAATCTGTTCAACAGCGCCAGTTTGTAGCCGTGCGCAGCTTCGTACGCTTTATTATTCAGATGGAGTGCATTGTTTAGTTCGTTGAATGTTACACCTTTCGCCCCATTGGCTATGAGTGTTAGAAGAAAGTGGGCACTCAACGGCGAAACTATGAGGTTTTCCGTTTGTTTATCCCTGGAAAGTTTCTGTAATCGTAGAAAAATCCCGATGTGATTTAAACAATGGCACGTTTATATTGTACACGATCAAAATCGAATGCATAAAAACCTCGTAAACTGAGTTGTCGAAATTTATAATGCTCCTGAGGGCTGCTTCAGTGTCACTGCGATCGCTGGAATAAACTCCGGCAGTGCACAAGATTGCCGTGGCGACGATTAGTCCTGAAACGGTGAATCAATTTTTTTGTAAAATCTCTATATACGTGACAATGTCCAGGGCACGCGAATCTTTTGCAAATAAACAAAATAAATAAAAATACAACAAATTTCGTGAACGCTTCTCTGAGAGTAATTATACATTCATTACAACAATAGTGACATCGCGAGATTTATCTATAATGGACAAACAAAAACTCGTAAAAAGAGAAAAATTATAAAGAATAAGTGGAAAATTTTACCGAATCTCATCCTGCTGCCGATGATTCTTTCAATAAAGCTGCCCAACACGAAAATGAATATGAGGTACAAAGAAGTTGGACTTATATAATGCACGTGTTAAAAATAATTCATTTTCAATAAACTTTATCAGCAGGTGCTATTTAATTTTCAGTGACCTCATTTTTTTTTTTTTTTTTTTGGGCTTTGTCAAACAGCAACTAAAATATGAGGTAATCCACAAAGTTTTTCAATTATGCATGACATGACGCGTCAAAGCTCATTCAATTAACACGTGTTATGAAACAAATAACTAACACAGAGCCCCAAGTTGTGTAATTAACAATATCTCATCTTTTTGTTAATATTTGTTCAAAGCTGATGTCATGCGATATTTGGGTATTCCGCAACACCACTTTTTTCAAGTGCACTGAGTCACGTAAAAATCTTCATTAAAAAATGTATATACTATTAGCAATCAAAGGTGTGGTAGGTGTGGTATTACGTCACACATCTAAATTATAATCAATATAGTTTTTTTTTTTCATTCAAATAATAGATCATACAGTTTACATAAAATTACTTTTACCCAATAATGTCTCATGACAATATTAATTATTTACACACAAGTTCTCTATCGGTAAATTTCAAGACTGCCAAAAACGTGTTCCAACGCCATAAGGATATTAATAATTATTAATTTCTGTAAAATCAAATTGTAAAATTTGATCGACAAAAAAGGTAGTTGCATATAGAAATCTTCATTGGCTGTAGTGAAGTTTCCAAAGACCTATTCGACATTTTTATGCCCATATCTTAAAAACCGTATGTATAGATACTTAACAAAAACTTATCATGTCGAAAAGTACAGTCAAAGATACACAGTACCGATGGAACTTTGTATCAAAAACCTGAATTGTTTTATCAATCGAAGTTACATATTCATTCGCGGTTACTTTGAAACTTTAAATACAAATGGTCGATCTGAGGCTTCTTTTTGGTTCAAGCTCGTAAACACATACAAACTAGGACGGGTAAGTAAAAGCGGTGCTCTCTTTGCTTTTCTGGAGTCAGGCACTATAAATAAAGGACCCGTATTTTTCTCATACTGAGCGCGCTGGTGAACAAAAAAAAATCACCAAAGGTATAGGAAAAAAAAAAAACAATTATATTTGTTTAATATTTCAGCGATTTCATTTATTCGAGCGAAATGTTCAAAAGTCCCTCTTGCCCTAATGATGATCCATATTGATTTTGCACAACGACCCTAAGCAAACTGAGTTTTATTATTGCGAGCATTTTGTTAATAAATAACAAATGGGATGGCAAAATCAGAACTCTCGAGTGGTTGAAAGATCGCGTATTTAGGTACCGAAAAATCAGTAAAGTTTTTTAAATTTTCTGCTTATTGACGGACTTTTTTAGGTGCCGGTAACAAAATCTTTTTGGTCGTGGCGGTGTGTGAGTGAGAGATAAAAACACAAACATATTCACGAAAATGCTCTCAATTAAATTCAATTGAATGAAAATGGAAAATCATGCAGTGAGTTAAATGAAGATAGAAAATAAAATATATGTGTATATATATATTATACACTGACGTCACACAGTCACGCGGCACAAAAAGGGTAATTTCAAATCACTTCAAGTTTCCATTTCCGACTTGCCCGGCCAATGAGCCAGGGAGAGTTGTGTGGAAATCCACCTTTACTGTATACATGATGCAAGTCTACTCCGCTGCCGCGCCACGAGCCCGTTGTCACAAAAAGATATCTGGCTTGTCGATAGGTTAGAAACGCGTCAAGTTAACGGCATCCTAAATGCCAAGTTCTGCTCATCCTAGCGAAATAAATTGGGATAAGTACGTCGAAAAAAACAGTGCAAGTGCAAGTGTCAAATTAGTAGCATAATCATGGGTGTAGAGGAGACGAACGTGACCGTAACGCAGACGACGGCGGCGACGACTACAACGACGACGACGTCGTCGTCAACGCCAACCACTGGAGGAGGTCAGCCTAACCTACAAAAGCAGGATCTGGACAAACTCGACGTTACAAAGCTCACGGCCCTCTCCAAGGAGGTTATTAGCCGTCAGGCCACAATCAACATTGGCACGATCGGCCACGTAGCTCACGGCAAGTCGACGATCGTCAAGGCTATCTCAGGTGTGCAGACTGTACGCTTCAAGAACGAGCTCGAGCGTAACATCACGATCAAGCTCGGCTACGCCAACGCCAAGATATACAAATGTGACAACGAAAAGTGTCCGAGGCCCGCCTGCTACATCAGCGGTGGCTCGAGCAAAGATGACTCCTTCCCCTGCCTGAGACCGGCATGCTCCGGCAGATTCCAGCTCGTGCGCCACGTGTCCTTTGTAGACTGTCCCGGTCACGACATTCTTATGGCGACTATGCTCAACGGCGCGGCTGTCATGGATGCCGCTCTTCTCCTCATTGCTGGCAATGAGTCCTGTCCACAGCCCCAAACTTCGGAGCATCTCGCTGCCATCGAGATCATGAAACTCAAGCACATTGTTATCTTGCAGAACAAAATTGATCTGGTCAAGGAGGGCCAAGCCAAAGAACAGTACGATCAGATCCTCAAGTTTGTACAAGGTACTGTGGCAGAAGGTGCTCCAGTCATCCCCATTTCAGCTCAGCTAAAGTACAACATAGAAGTTCTCTGCGAATACATCACCAAAAAGATCCCTGTGCCTATACGTGACTTCACCTCTGAGCCTAGGCTCATTGTCATTCGTTCTTTCGACGTAAACAAGCCAGGTTGCGAGGTCGACGATCTGAAAGGTGGCGTAGCTGGTGGTAGTATTCTCAAAGGTGTGCTGAAGGTCGGCATGGAGATCGAAGTCAGGCCAGGTCTTGTGTCAAAGGACAGCGAGGGAAAGCTCACTTGCAAGCCCATCTACTCACGTATCGTTTCGCTCTTTGCTGAACAGAACGAGCTGCAGTTTGCTGTTCCTGGTGGCCTTATTGGTGTTGGAACAAAAATTGAGCCCACACTCTGCAGGGCAGATCGTTTGGTTGGTCAGATTCTTGGAGCAGTTGGAGCATTGCCCAAGATATTCATTGAGTTGGAAATATCCTACTACTTGCTCAAGCGTTTACTGGGTGTGAGGACTGAGGGCGACAAGAAAGGAGCCAAGGTTCCCAAATTGTCCAAAAATGAGGTACTTTTAGTGAATATTGGATCTCTCAGTACTGGTGGACGTGTCCTAGCAACAAAAGCTGATCTTGCCAAGATTAGTCTTAGCAATCCTGTGTGTACAGAAATTGATGAAAAGATTGCACTATCCAGAAGAGTAGAAAAACACTGGCGTCTTATCGGATGGGGCCAGATTCGTGGTGGAGACACAATTGATCCAGTGACGGATCAGAACTGATTTTTTAATCGATTGCATTAAAACAAGTGTATTAAATATTAAATAAATCAACGGATTTATCAAAAAATTCTGTTTTCTGGTTGGTCAATTATTTTTTACAAAACTATTAAATAAAATTTATTTGTTGTGAAAAAGAATTTAAAATTCGTATCACTAATGTAAACGCTATTTTATTTAATGTGTATAAAAATATTATGCTTATTTCTAACTTTATTTCGACTTTCTTTTGCAATACAAAATTCCCAATACGAAATTCCAAATATTTTTTGTTAATTCAGAATTCAATGGTTACATTCACAGTTTTTATTTCCTTATTTCTTTCTGTTATCTGATTAATTATTCAGTTATACAGGTTTTTTGAAAATGTTTTGATAATATTACTATGGAAAGTTGGCTAGACTAAACATTTATTTTTCTCTCCCCATTTTAAATGTATCCTCTTTATTAATGAATAGAAACCGATTTGTATAAAAAAAAGCTTTTGATATGCAACCAAATACATATATACATATGATATTGTATCTACAACTATAAATATGCTTCAAAATCGTAGAATATTTTATTGTAAATAATTACACCATTACTTCCTGGCAAGTTTTCATTACCATTTTCTTTGTAAGTACATGAACAACAAAGTGATTTCCTGTATCACCGGCAACTTCGCGCCCTCACAAATCGCGTAGAAAGTACTGTATACATAGCAACGCAGCGTTTGATAAACGCAGAAATTTTAATGTAAATTTTGCGAAATTATCAACTTAAGCCAGCGAAGATTTACTGCGTATGGCATAACGTTCGCATTTATGCCTGCGCATAACTTTATACCTTGGCAGCTTAATTTTTTCAGATTTTTAACAGAGAGCCTTGTCAGTTACATATGGCTTATATCACGTGCCGGCAAAGATGACGCAAAAAGGGGGAGCACTTATTGTCTACATGTAAAATTTATTATGTACACCAGATCCTATATGCTACAGGGAGAAAAGAGAGAAAAAATATAGTTCTCGCTGTACGTACACGTACATACAGGGACGCGTTCAGGAAGGGCCGAGGGGGAGCTGATCTCCACATCAAGTATATCTGTATGTGCGCTTGGACTTCGTGTAAGGGTAGCTCTCGGGGATTCACGGGGTTGGGGGGGGTTGGCTGTCCATCACCCCACTCAGGGAGTTCTCTCTGGGCGCGTGCGTGCTTTAGATATATAGGTATACCACAAATGTATACGGTGCTACGTCATAGACGGGCGGATGGATAGGGATGGAATAGGGATGGATAGTGTGTAGCGTACGAAGTCGGGGTGTTGTGCGAGCCGAGAGCGAGTGACGCGAGTGTCGTCGACTACTCGTCGTCGGTTTTAGCCTGACCTCCATCCCCCCCGGAGCATAGCTCCAAAAAGCAAAAGCTCGAGAACTCCTCCACACACCCCCTCTCGTGCGTATTACATCAAAAAGTAGCAGACGATTTTACAAGCAAATATATAAATATATATATTTTTGCAATATCGTGTATAAAAAAAAAAAAAGGCTGAGTAAATACACAACCCGGCTCTCTCTCTCACTTTTTTTCCTCGCCAACCCTTGCAATCTCCTTGCTTGAAAATAAAGGTATACGGTAAACTCGTCATCGTCGTACAGCGTGCGGCTCGTTTGATAAAATCTGCAGGAGTGCGGGTGGTGCGATAGAGCGAATATATACATGTATCGATGCATTTAAAGTTTCACGTGCTCGTGTGTGCGCGCGCGCGTGTGTGTGTACTTTGGTCTTTCTGAAAGTCCAAGCCAAATGACGATAAAGACCGTGCGTCAAAAGTTCGGATTAATAATAATACGGAGAGTATAATATATAGCCTTGGAAGAGCGAGTCCTGGGTGCCGGCAATAACTCTAATATACAGTCAGTGTGTGCCGTCACAAGTGCGCGTGTGGTTGTCGTTACGTGTTTTCTTTTTTTCTTTCTATTCTCAGTTATTTTCCTTTTTTTTTGTCCCCCTTTTCTTGCTTTTCCGTCCGAACTTCAAGATTATTTTCAAGAAGCTGTACACGTACCTACGCACACAGAGCCATCATGGGCAACGTACACACCTGCGGACCTAACGAGGCGCTCGTCGTGTCAGGTAAGGACACAAAAATGTGTACTTGCACTCTATCTTACAGAATGTTTTTTCTCAACTTTACATTTCCATCCCCCGTTTTACTATATCCAGCATCTCCTGGACCTTTTGCGCTATTTCTCGGGTTTATCGCTTTCTAACCTAAGTATTTCGGCCGACGCCTATATACGTGTAATACGAGAGGCGTATACTGTGCTCGTGCATCTATACCATGACTGATACGCATATACCTCTAAGTACACATTTCAGAACAATAAATATATTGATGGCTTATACGAGAACGAGAATTTCTGGAGTCTGTGGTACATATGGTTCTTGTATCACTGCATGTAGGTGTACCAACATACATATATATGTGCATGCGAAATGTCCGAGGGAGATGAAAGCAAAGACGCCAGGCGCGCGCCTTTGACTCATCCTTCCGAATGGTGGAAAAAACCCAACATGTAGGGTAGGGGCGACGAGAAAGGGGATGGTGCTTACCCACCACAGATTTTATAAACATTCTCTCTCCTCTCTTATATTGTAGGTATACGTATACGTATACAGTATAATGGGGTAGGCGCGTCCTTCCCTGATGCTGTCGCTCGAGCGAACACTCCAATTAGACGGGAAATGTAATTTGCTGAGTATCTTTCTCTTTTGTTTTCCTCTTTCAACTTGCAACCCCTCGTGCCCCGCTGTTGCAGCGGAGCTCTCGTGAATTGAAAGTCGATCGAGTTGCCCTTAAAAAAAAAAAAAAACTTACACCATCATTAGGATCGCAAAGTGCTTATGGTTTGTCGAAGTAATTGAAGGCCATATATTCCTCGGGCTCTGAACCGTGATATACTGGTATTGTTAAACCTTTGGCATCAGTGTATCGTGTCGTATAAATAATAATAATTTTTTTTTTTTTTTCATAAAAAATAAAACTTTATTAAATATTAATGCAACTGATTGATACATACTACGAGTCACGAAAACAATATTTACAAAATTTTACACTCGTCACGCGCGACGTGAACGCATAAGCTTTTTTCCATCTATACACGTATGATGTAATCTCACTTACTGCTTGACCTCCTATTTGAGTTTATTACACTATTGGTGGGTTGTCAACCCGAAGTATAAATTCCGCGTGATCTGTGTCAAGCTGAGATCACCGCTCTAGATTAAACTATCCGAAGTTTGTTTTTTCAATCAATGAAGAAGTAAGGGCCAGTTATTGTTTTCCTCTCTCTTGAACTCATTTCAGAAGAAAATAAAATTCACTGGGAACACTTTTACATAAACATAATCTTTACCCCGTGTTGTATTAACAAGGTGACGTTAATTTTTTTAAACGCATTATCTCACTTTTTAGTAAGTAAGGTAATTTGAAAAAAAAACAAAAAAAAACAAAAATGATTTAGATCTTCATGCATAATTAAAGTGGTTCAGTACTGAATCAAAATATTGCAGGTATGGCTTTTAGTATTTTTTTTTCGAATTTGAAGATTTGCCAAACACGAAGGAACATTGTACGGATGAAATTCCAATTTCTCAACACTTCATCAATCTTTGGTCAATGGAATAGGTAATTTTGTTTTTACCTCAAAGTTACAATTATTTGCGAATGAAAATATAAAAACGTGTTGGCTATTTCATTTGAAAAATTGGAGAAATTATGGGTGAAAAACAACTAGACACTAGGTATCCAGAGCAATCAGTATTGAACCACTTTGACGATTGCAAAAAAAAAAAAAAAAAAAAACAAGAGTACAGATGGTAAAAAATTATTCACACTTTGGCACTTTTGTCACCTTCCCACGCCTGCTTGATCATGTCCGCGGCTTTCTCACCGATCATAAACACCCCGGCGTTGATATGCCCGACCGGCATAGTCGGCATGACCGAGGCGTCCGCAACCCTGAGCCCCTTGATCCCGTAGACCCTAAGCTCGGCATCGACGACCGCCTGGTTGTCCCAGTGGGGGCCCATCTTCAGGGTGCAGCACTCGTGGTTCATCATGGAAGGTAGGGTCCGAATTCCACATCTCCAGTAGTCGTCGCTACCAAACTCGAAACTCTCGCATCCGGGGAGCTTGCGGTCGTTCAACCGGCTCCCGAGTGCAGCCATCGGCTCCGTACCCGCTAGTCGGATCGCGTGCTTCACGCCCTCGAGGATGATCTCGAGGTCAGCTGGGTGCTCGAAGAAGTTCGGCTGAATCAACGGCGCCTCCAGTGGGTCCTTTGATTTGAGCAATATGCGACCGACACTGCGCGGGTTTTGAACTACATACGGTAGTAGGTAAACAGAGATTAGGTTGATACCACGGCGATTCTGGCTCACCCCATGACCCCATCTCCCCTTAGGGTTGTGGTGGTGGGGGAGGCCCGATCTACTTTGATGAAGGGGATTTTGTGGTATTTTCAGATGGTATCGTGCTGTAACTCTAACGTCAAGATGTCTCCTCCTTTTCCATATCTCAGCTGCATAGGCTAAAGGAACACAGCCAGAGCTCTGACAACATAATTGCCTTGGATAAGAAGCTTGCAGGGTTATAGACTGGAGAAAGTTAGTATACCCCGCGGGTGTAGGGCTCCGTGAGCCTATGCAGCTGAGATATGAGAAAAAGAGGATACCTATACGTTACAGCTCCGGCACGTCAATGGCCCGACCGTGCTTGAGTAAGTAGCACAGAATAAGCACTATTGCGTCAGCAACTCGACAAGTTCCCCCACCACCACCCTAGGGACGAGGGGAAGGGATGAGCCAGAATCGCCATATTTACCTATGGGCCATATGGACCAGGCCTCCTTGTTCTCGATGGGTCGAAACACGGTGTTGTACAGCTCGTCCGTCAGACCCAGTCCTTTGCGCAACGACAATCCGCCATCGGAGTGCAAAGAGCCACTAGCGAAGAGCAGCTCGACGTCGGGCCTCGAGTCGATGGCGTACTTGGTGCGAACGAATGCCAACGCCTCCGCGCCACCTGGTATCGTGAGAAGACCTTTACCATGCAGGGCGTACTCCACGGCGACGCTCGGCCGCATGAGTTTGCTCTGGAGGAGACCCAAGCTCCGGTTGCCGCTGTCGACCATAAAGGTCAGCCCGAGGAAACCCACGTGCTCCAGGAGATTGTGTCCCACCTTGGAGTCTCTGATGACCTCGATTCCAAGGGACTCGAGGTGCTCGCGCGGCCCAATCCCCGACAGCATAAGCAGCTTCGCGCTGTCTATCGTACCCGCGGACACGATCACCTCTTTGGTCGCGCGGACGGTCTGGAGCTTGCCGTGTCTCATGTACTCGATCCCGTAGGCTCGGTTGTCCTTGCCGATCAATACTCTGGTGGCCTGGGCGTGGGTCAAAATGTGCAGGTTTGGCCGGCGAACCCGTAGGTACGTGGTGGCCGAGCAACGCTTGCCCCGGTCCATGTTCACTTGGATGTACGAGAAGCCAATCTGCTCCTTGCCATTGTAGTCGAGGACTTTGTAACCGAGGCGCTTGCCGGCCTCGAGGAAGGCGCTCGATAGCTCGGTGTGATACGGCACGTGCTCGACGCACAGATACCCGCTGTTGCCGTGATACGACGAGTTTTTCACGCCTGTTTTCGCCCAGAATATACATTTTTACATTATCTTTGTACCTTTTAACGTGTGTGTGAACAATAAAAAAAAAAATAATAATAATAGTTTATAGATGGTACCAATTTGTCGAAAATTAAAAAAGAAGAATCAATCGTACGACCGCTCCTTTTACAAGAGGCAAAATTACATAAACTCAGTACAACTGCGCACACCCATAAGCCGTTGGCTTTCGTGAAAAGTTTATTACCGGGGAATATTGTCTTGGCGAATAATCAGCTTGTAAAAACACATGTTTAAGTGCACTCCTGCTCACGTGCCATTCACTTTCTCGGCGCTTTGGAAAGTTTACCGGGTCTCTGGTATTATGCATCTGTTTTTTTTTGTTCTTTTTTTTTTCCCCCATTTAACTTATCGATTTCTGACAGCTAGTGAAATGCTAAACCAATCAAGTTTTTCTGTTTCTCCTCAATTTGAAACTTATTCAATTATTCATGGAGTTTTTATGTTGACCAAACATTCATTATCTGCACTGTCACTCGGTAGAGAACGTGTGAAGAATAATTCTCGTGTTCCATAAATAGTAAAAATTTCCTAAATAATTTGTCAGACACGTTACACCGAAATTGATCGGTTACCTATAAACACGACATACGAACAAGGTCTCGCTCGACCTTAAAACAAAGTCTAGAGGTTACGAAAACAAAAAAAAAAATACAAACAAAGCAATAACCGACCCGTTGCCAGCGATGCGTCTCCACGACATTTTCTTACGTCTTGGAACTCGGTGCACGCGCCCATGTGGTTTTCGAAATAAGCACATACCAGCACGCGATGCCAGAAATTACTCGGAAATTACACAACGACGCGCCAAACGAGTCTCTAGTATGAGAAGACGACAAATCGCAATTTGCTCATTCAAACGGTGTGCGCGAAAAAAAAATATATATGTACATATATATAATTGACTGCCGTAGCCATCTCGTATGGGTAATCAGCGGGTGAGCACCGATGCAGTTACCTAACGCGATAGCCAAGCCCAAGTGTGAGGTTACTTAAGCGCTCGGTTCGTCGAACCTGTATGAATTTATGCGCACGAAATCACCTGTCACTATATGTACGCATAGTGTCAACAGTGCGGGAAGGAGAGGAAACAAAAAATACACTCACCCGGTACTCGAAACCTTTCGGATTTCTTGAAGTACTGCAGTACGTCCGCGTAGGACCAGCCTTTGTTGCCGAGCGCCGCCCAGATGTCGTAGTCGGCGCGATTTCCTAATATTAAGGGCAGTTTCTTTAGTTGCGCATTTTCAAATAATTCCACGATAGCAATTACAAAATACTCATATTGTTAATTTATGCCGGTTTTTTTTTTTTTTTTTTTCTATCATTTTTTTTTTAACGAAAATTATTGGGTTCCGGTGTTATAAGAAATCGATGGTCGGCAAAATGCGTTACGAGTCGTTTCAAAAATGTTGATGGATAAAAAATCTGCGGTATTGTTTAAATGTTTACAATCAATAATAATGTGCAAAGAAAGGGAGTATTAATATTATTGCCATTTTTTTTTTATTTTTAAAATTTTGATCTTTTCAAGTATATTTCAATAATTAATAATTGTAAATATTTCCCTACCTCTGGTGTGTATCATATAGTTGAGGGTACTGGTGCCCCCGAGGCACTTGCCCCTCGGCCAGGGGCACTGGTGATTCTTCATGCCCAGACAGGCGCCTGATTGCGGCTCGACTTTGTACCCCCAGTTGTAATCGGTCAACTGGAAAAAGCTGACTAGCATTGGGATCTGATTGAGCACGCCCTCGGGACCCCCGGCCTCCACCAGCAGGACCCGCCACTTGCTGTTCTCGCTCAGCCTGTTTGCAACGACCGACCCGCCCGAGCCTGCCCCGACCACGATAAAATCGTACGGCCGCTCATCGGCGTCCCGCACAATGTTCTCGTTCACCTGGTTGTGGTTGCGGAATATGTCGAGGATCGTTTGGGCTGTGGCTGCTGTCGCCAGGATCAGGATCAACCCGATCATCGGAGCTCCCCTTCCACGTTGCCGCATTTTTTGCGATCACAGCGCCGGCCACTAAGTGCTGCATCAACATTCGACTGTTTATCGATTGATCGAAGACAAGACCCGTAATTTTCATATTATTTTACGGGCATCGATGAAACTTTTTTTTCCAAGGATTTACATTTTATGACGGCAATAAAAGTGTTTGTCGCGCGTGTGCAGTGGATTTTATTATAAGACAATTACGTTGTTGGGGGAAAAAAAGTGTTTCGCGACAACATTTATCAGTACACTCGTATAGGATTTAGCAGCCACGCATTTGTAAATTTATAAATGCCTGGAGCCACACAAGTTTTTTTTTTTTTTTTTAGATTTTTTCTTCTTTTTTTTTAATGATGACCAACCAGTCGATCGGATGGACGCTTTTGAAAATACCGATGCTTTCACCATTGAATCGTCGGTTTTTTTTTTCAACCGGTTGGATATTGCATACTTACAGGTTGAAATAATCTTGTTTACAAGTTTTTGTGAAGCCAACGAAAATAAAAAAACTTTTTTTTATGTATTTGATAATTTTTACGCGGATAGGTATTAATTTGGGGAAAAAAAAGAAATGCTCGAACGACATGGAAACAAAAAGTGTGAAAGTTAGGATCTAATTGTCACACCTCTGATATCATCGCGTAACGCAATGAAAAATAATGAAAAGTTACATGACAGATACACCTGTCGGACACCTATTTTTTTTTTTTTTTTCAAACAATTTTCTAGATTAGTAGGTTGAGTTTGGTTTTTTTCGCGTTTTGCGAGATTTCTACGTCTATTTGTAAACTTTCCATTGCATAACTTTCACTTTCAACTTTCTGGTACGCCGCACAGATGCCGGTTACATAGCACTTTACCCACATGCGTTCCCCGTCTCTCTCTCTCCCTTGACTTGACGAATTTTACATCATCATCGTCACCGCTATATCGTCTACAATAATAACAATATCCCTCTCTCCTCAAAACATAAGAAATGCGCCCGCAATGTGATGACTTTTTATTATTATTACAATACATCGCGTATTTCATTTTCATTACGTTACCGCGATTAAAATTACAAAAATGGAATAAACAGCAAAAGTAAAATTATCTCTTGTTTTTCTTCCCCCCCCCTTCTTATCTAGCGCGACAATCTACTTAGTGTAATGTAATCGAAAAAAAAAAAAAGAAAAAAATTCTTTATTCACACAACTATATGTTTAATCAAATTAAGAAGAGATAGATAACACCGCCAGCAGGGAAGAGCTTTCCACAAGAGCTTCGCGTAATAAAAAGGGCTTTGCTTGCTAAGCTCGATAAACAAAGCGTAAGAGGGAGCCTCTTTTTTTTCCCTTCGTTGTGTCGTCGACGGCACCCCCTACGGACATTTCGTTTTCAATACAAAGCCTCGCATAGGTCTTCGCTCGGTTGTTATTCCCCCCCCCCACCTCCTCTTCTGTCTATCGCTCGCGCCTGTTTTTTTTTTTTTTTTTCTATCTATATGATGCACACAATGCAAAGAAGCCCTCGTCCACCTGCCCTCCCTCGCTGACCTTAATTCGTGCCGAGCAGCCATTGATCTACTTTCACGGCACTGTTGCTCCGATCGCGGCCGCGGATCTCGACTTTTTTTTTCCCTCCTCTCTTTTGTGCGCCTGTCAACATCTATATCTCCGTACGTCTAATTGCAAAAGTCTGTGCGTCGCGAGGGAGAGAGAGAGAGAGGCGCTCGCGTGAAAAGTTCCTAAACCGATCCGCGGTAGTTGTTAACAAACAGGGCTTACCCCGAAAATCCACGGTCCGTCGTTCAGCGGGTTCGGCCGGTCGGCTCGGCGAGTCGACTGATATTGTCGGTCGGAGGATTTCACGCGGCCACGTGGAAAAGAGCTCTTCTCCCGGGGCTTTTTCGATTCCCCCTACCTCCTCTCTATACAATATCTCCTAGGCGCGCGTGTAAATTGACTAGAGGCTGCATTTGCGTTTACATGCTTTCACGAGCCGAGTGTGTGTATATTCACGTAACGAGTCGGTCGCTGGAGGTGGGACGGAGGGGGGAACTTTGCGAATTTAGAGTTGCATTTGTGCGTTGTACGGCTGATCCGGCCAAACTGGATTTTTTTCTTTTCTCGGGTCCACCAGGTTGTTGTTTTTTTTTTTTTTTTTTTTTTTTTTTTTTTTTTTTTTTTTTTTTTTTTTACATCTGAAAATACGTTTAGGAAGCTCGTTTGGTATAGCGTGCACTTTTAATTCGCGATTGTTTCTAATTGAGAAGTTTAATCGTTTCCAAGATTAAATTATAAAACCTTCGCCGAAAAGAAAAGTCAAGCCTAGCCTGCAGTGCATACAGTGGCATGACTCGAGTTTAACTTTCTCCAGCTAGTGTGTATTTTTTTTTCTTTCCAAGCGTAAACGGCTCGAGACTATGAACCTATATTTAAAAGTGTAATCAGTGTTTGGATTTTTATATAAGGTTTTTCACAATTACAAGATCTCCCGGCGTACACGTTTCTTTGAATGTACAACTAGTTCCGCAATAGTTATCTTTCCATGATATATTCCTGGAAAATTCATTGGGATGCATGAATACAGTTTTTTTGGGAGGGGGGGTTTAGTAAAACATCTCGAGTTTCAACTAAAACTTTTATTGAAGGTTTTCCCGTGGGTCCCCACTAAATTTTGTACCACGAATCGGATTAATCATAATTTAAATCTAATTTGTAGATTTCAGGCGGTAGAATCAACCATTAAATTTTCAATCGTAAGAAAACCACGTGAAAAATAAATTTCGTTTTTTTTAACAATAAGTAGAAAAGATTAAAATATGAGAGTATTAGTAATCCTTTTTTTACAAATAATTTTATTTCATATAATCATATGAACACAAGGAAATTTATGTAAAGTTGGGTGATACACAAGAAAACGTAAAAATAAGTGAATCCAAGTATCGGTACTTAATATTCTATTACCTACTTTCAAAAACATAGGGCAATGCATGATTTCAACTTCTCGCCTCCTTGGCACCTAAATTCCAATCTTCCTTAATCATGTCGGAAACCTTTTCTTCAATCATTACGGTTGGAATATTGGTGTGTCCAGTAACGATGACCGGCATAATCGACGCATCCGCCACTCTCAATCTCCCGACACCTTTGACCTAAGAAAATTAGATGGCTCATTCCCTTCGGAAACCCTTAACATAAACGATAAAACTCACCTGCAATCTTGGATTGACAACCCCCGTTGAATCGGTTTCCGGTGCCATCTTACACGTCCCCGTGTAATGATAAATCGTAAAAGTGAAGGTCCTAACCGCACACTCCCAGTACTCGGTGGAATCATCCTCATATTCCTCACAGCCCGGTACAGCGAAATAGTAAAATTTCGACTTGAACCGTTGCATCGCCTTCGTCTTGGCGACTTTGATCGGCGCTCGTATCCCCTCGATCATCACCCTCACATCCTCCGGATCATCGAGGTAGTTGACAAATATTTTTGGTTTCGCGCTAGGATCCTTGCTTCGAAGTATATGATTGAGTGCGTCTCTTCTGCCAGTCTACTAACTGAATAAAGCAGTATAGTCACGAAGCTGCTTACGTGATCCTGCAAAAGCGTATATAACTATTCTATGATTGTTCGTTATTTGTGCATAATGGCCTATGATTTTTATTTTGAATCTCCAGCCACAACCTATATAATGGAGGATATTCAAAGTGCCTGGAATCACAAAAAGCTAAATTGCATAGACACGTTATTTTTTTATTTAATAAGCAAGGGCATTTGATTACTGCGATAAAAATAAATGGAAATTGATTTTGTTGACTATCATTTCTGGTCGCTTCATGTTCTCTTCTACAAAAAAAAAGGGTTTTTCAGTTGCCCCTGTCGAAGGATTCACTCCTATACATACTTGTATTGATGTCAAACTTTTTTTTCAGTTGACTTTCTAATGTTTGGTTAAAAGTTTGAAACTCTAAAAAATTATCAACTCATGTCGCATAACTGTAAAAAGGACTGGTATATAAATAAATTAAAGTTTTTGTAAGTAACAATTTATTAAACACCTTTAAAGAAGAATAACAATTACAAAATCATACGAAAAAAAAAAAAAAAATATATCAAGCCTGACAACAAATTCTTTAGTATCGATAGTGTTATTTATAATAACATGTAAAAATGTTATGGCACGTGTGACTTAATGTTAATTGAGAACGTATACGTGTTAACCGAGCTTAATACGCTCTCTCGCACGTATGTAGGAAGTGAAAAGTATCGCAACTTTAATTACAAGTCTCGAAGCGTATAGTTATGCACGACACATGGTACAGTAATACACTGTACACGCAAAATATTCTTACAATCGAACTTTTTTTTAACATTATAGTCATCACACTTTATATCATTTTGTTACTGTCATTTTTTTAAATTTATTTATTTATTTTTCATTAATGTTACTTTACACTAGAAATTATGTAGCCTGCTTCGTTATTAGCCTACCGTTTAACTCAATAATTACTTAAGAGCTTAGTTTTTCAAGAAACCACAGTTTGGTTGCAACTAAGTTGAGAGTCACTAGACTATTTCTAAAGTTTTTCAACATCAAAGCGTAAAAAACTTAACTTTGCAACAATGAATTTTCACATCACTCATAGTCGGACGTTCTTCCATTAAAAAATGATAAGTTCATTGAAAAGTGGAGGAGTATATCTTGAACTCGTTCCAATCCTGCTTGATCAAATCCGCTCCTTTCTCGGCAATCATGATCACAGGCGCGTTGGTGTTGCCGCTGGTAATCGTCGGCATGATCGACGCGTCGATCACCCTGAGCCCCTTGACCCCGTAGACCCGGAGTCTCGGGTCGACAACGGCCGTCGGATCGTCAGCCGGTCCCATCTTCGCCGTACCCACCGGGTGATAAATCGTCATCGATATGTGACGAATGTGGCACTCCCAGTACTTGTCCGACCCGAACTTTAGGTGCTTGCACCCGGGTATCTTTGTCCTGTGTATCCTGGAGCCAAACTGCCTGAACACCCTGGCCTGGCTGACCTTCACCGCGATTTTCGCGCCCTCGACCAGCGTCGTCATATCCCGAGGATCGTCAAAGTAGTTGGCGTCGATCTTGGGACTCTGAAACGGGTTCGAACTTTGCAGGCGAACAGTACCGCGTGACCGAGGCCTCAGAAGCAACGGTATGATGGTCCAGGCGTCCCTGTTGGCGATCGGCCGGTAAACCGTGTCGTACAGCTCGTCGGTGATGCCCAGGACCTTGCGCACCTGGACTCCCGCGTCGGAGTTTATGGAGGCGGGCGCCATGTGGAATTGGATGTCCGGGTGGGCTCCGGTCTCATTGGCGAACTTGGTGTTGACGAAGGCGTAGCCCTCGACGCCCCCGAGAGTCGTCATGGGTCCCCTGCCGTTGACCACGTACTGCATCGTCATGGGCGCCGCTTGAAACCTTGACTGGACGATGGCCACTGGCTTGTCCACGAGGAACGTCAGCCCAGCCATTCCCACGTGGTCCTGCAGGTTGTCGCCGACCCTTAAGTCCCGGATCACGGGCACGTTCAGCTCCTCGAGGTGCTCTCTCGGCCCGATCCCCGACAACATCAGCAGCTGGGCGCTGTTGATCGATCCAGCCGACAAGACGACCTCCTTCCTCGCTCGGACCGTTTGTTTGCGGCCGTCCCGCGTGAACTCGACCCCCGTCGCCCTCATCGTGCCCCGATCGACCACGATCCTCGTCACGTGGGCGTTCATGGCCGTGTGGAGGTTCTTCCTGAGCCTCACCGGCCTGAGGAAGGCCTTGGCGGTTGAGCAGCGACTGCCCCGTCTGATGGTGCCCTGGGCAATCATGAAGCCGGTCTGATGCTCGCCGTTTATGTCCCGGTTCTCGTAGCCCATCTCCACCCCCGCTTGCACGAACGCCACCACCAGCGGCGTTCGCCACGGCGACTCCTGGAAACGGGGTGTTTTGCTCGTTATGTCGCACACGGGCAATCATAGACGCGGGAAGCAAGTAAAACGAACCTGAACGGTGAGGTAGCCTCCGGTGCCGTGGTACGGGCTCCTCGCCAGGTAAGGGTTGCGGTTGTCCTCGGACTTTTTGAAATAGTGGAGGGCCTGCTCGTAGCCCCAGCCTTTGTTGCCGAGGGCCTCCCAGTGCTCGTAATCCATCCTGTTGCCCCTGACGTAGAGCATGTAGTTGAGGACGCTCGAGCCGCCCAGGACCTTGCCACGGGGCCAGTTGCACCTGCCGCCCTTCATGCCGAGGCAGGCGCGCCCGGTCGGCTCGGTCTTGTACTTCCAGTCGAGCTTGGTCAGTTGGAGGTAGGCCGCGAGCGATGGCACGTCCGTGATTTCGTTCTCGTCCGGACCGGCTTCCAGGAGGAGGATCCTCCAGTGCCCGATCTCCGACAGACGCGAGGCCACCACCGCCCCGGCCGAGCCACCCCCCACCACCACAAAGTCGTACTCCCGGTCCAGGGGGTAACGATTGATCGGACGACTCTCGGGATCTAAGGCAATATGCGTCCTCGTTACTTATTTAGAGAGAGAGTGACTGTTTTGTTTTTCTTTCTATTTTTATTTTACCGCACGGGTTTTCTTCGATTCGTAATTCTGTTTTGTAATGCGTATGTGTACGAGATACACCTATAGGTATTGATCGCGAGTGGATGATTTATCGTTTTCGCGCGAGGAGTGCATCTTACTCAATCATAATGTCAGGGAAGACTTGAGTATAAGTATACCTGTGGTCGATAAAATCCTCGCGTTGTATGCGCGTCTCGTAAACGAGAGATCGCGATGGTTCGCTACTCGAGTTTGGTCATTTCGAGGGAAGGCAAAAATTTATATATAAAATATGCCCACTTTGGATCATTAGGATCATAATACACGTAGGTTTGAGCGTTACTCGTTACTATAATACCACCTTTGGGACTATTTGTAAAATCTAATGGAAATTCATGGGTCGATACATTTTGTTGCAAAGCATCGCGACTCATGCACGTATAAATGAGAAACATGACTTTTATAGTATAAAATACGCGTCAATTACTTGTTTTTTCTCGAGCCAAAACCTCAGCATAATCCCCGATTTATCATTATATGTGTTTTTACATTACTCAAATTAGTCGGTCCACGATTATCAATGGGGAAAAAAAAAAAAAAATGTAAACGTGAGCTCGTTACCCAATTGATCGTAGTGATAGTAGGACAGCCCGGCAATGAGCAGAGGCACCAGCCACAGTCCCGTGCCAACCAAGCCGATCGCGCCCTTTAGCGCCGACGTCACGACAATCGTGCTCAGCATGGTATATATATATATATATCCTCAAAGTGCTCCCACCTTCGTGAGGCTATATGGTAATCGTGACCACGTGCTCGCGGAGGTGAGAGTCAACAAGTGCCAAAGGGAAGCTGTCACGTCGGGCGGCCTCGAGGCCTCTCGCCCTTCCTCTGCGCCGATCTCACGGGGCCGCATGTTACGCTCGAGTCTGCTCCGGTGCCGCGCTCGTGCTCGTCCTTCCCGGCATCCTGGAAAAAGAGAGTTTCGTTTTTAATCTTTAACAGCTCGACAATATTCGAAGATTAAAAAAAAAACAACTAAACGCGCTCGCTCTCGACGAATAATGGCGCAGGTGTGCCGGTGTCCTTTTCGGCGTCTCGCACCTGTACGGACTGTTTTATGCTCCGCGGTGCCATTATTTGGGCGTGGAAGCCAGAGAAAGTGCCATGGATACACACACCCCGGGACTCTGTGCGCGTGAGAGAGACACACGTACAGCGCAAATGTTCGAGCCTTCTCTTTTGGCGAGCTTTCGTTTGGAAAAAAAAAAAAAAAAAAAAAAAAACAACAACAACGAAAAACACCAGTGTTAGTAAACGCTGAAAACATACCGAGGGGGGTATACTAACGAATTTATACACGTATCCACGTATATGCAAAGTCATGCTCGTTATTTTTAGCGCCTCGTTTTTTTTTTCTTTATACTCGAAACTTTGTGATTATAATGTGGATGAGGAAAAAAAAAAAAAAAAAAGAGAGAGAGAGAGACCAGAATGTATTTTTGAAACGAGCGAAAGCACACCGCAGCCGATCCCGATCGACTTGCTATCGGGGTATAATATTATTCACCTCGTGGTTGCACTCGTATACACATGCAATGTGTATGCGCGTTGGGATGAAAATTTTCTCGCGAAAAGCCTCTATTGATTTATATCAACTGTATGTATAAATATACGCTCGCACATGTAGGCTGATCAGGGCGTTTGATACAACGTTACACTATGTATGTATAATATATTATACGCTGCTCAGCCACATAGCTCGAAACTTGGGGCACGAACTGATATCATTGTTAGTTATGAGTTATCTTCGGACTCGAGCAAAGACAAAGGAAAGAACCTCTATGCGCTCGATCGAGCTCAAAAATGTTTGGCCGACGAAAAAAAAATGCAGGATATCGCGATTTGCTTGCTTCCCATGTAGAAAGCCATTGTGCCCACAATTGGCACTTTTACCGTGCAATGAGTGACGTTAAGTAATGGCAATTGATTCATCGAGGGCCTTTTAAATCTACAATGGGGCTGTCCACGTGATTCACAAATATTTGATTCAAATCTTTGAATCGCAAAAAAAAAAAATGATGAAAAGTATTTTCTGTAACCATAATATCCTTTTAGAAGGACATTTTCAACAAAAAATAAGATAAGCTTGTCTAGAACACGTGCAAATGGCCAGACCCTGTGAAAGAAGATGAGTGTACATATATCTACATTATACTCGAAAAGAAAATCTCAATTAAGCTACCGTAACCACAGGGCAAACAAGACGCGGCGATGATAAAATGGTTGATTTACGAGCGAAAATCAGCACAGAGACAAATAAAGTGTTGGGTTTTAACGAGCTTTGGGTGCACCGCGCCTCCCCTCCTCCCATTGAAGCGATTTCCTTTACCTCGAGCTACACCAACGGGACCGACTCTTCTCTCGAGTTTGTCTGCAACATTAAACACTTGCTTGTATACACGCGAGTGACGGACGCTTGTATGGGCCGCCCGGAATTTATGGTCTTCCGTCTACTACTGTGCGCCGCAGCAGAGAGATTACACTCGCGATCGGCGATATCGTTTATTTCAACCGTGTGCATAATATATAATATACAGTTTCGAGGGCGAGGAGGAGGTGCGTTCGCACATTAATCTCCCCGTCGCGATTGTCGCGGTGGTGAAATATATATATATAAGGGTTGCGGTTGTCCTCGGACTTTTTGAAATAGTGGAGGGCCTGCTCGTAGCCCCAGCCTTTGTTGCCGAGCGCCGCCCAGATGTCGTAGTCGGCGCGATTTCCTAATATTAAGGGCAGTTTCTTTAGTTGCGCATTTTCAAATAATTCCACGATAGCAATTACAAAATACTCATATTGTTAATTTATGCCGGTTTTTTTTTTTTTTTTTTTTTTTTTTTTTTTTTTTTTTTTTTTTTTTTTTTTT
>NW_019379602.1:95283-112011 GCF_000648655.2 Copidosoma floridanum | reverse complement strand
CTTTTTTTTTTTTTTTTTTTTACCTGTTGGTTTTCGCAGGAGATCACTCCTCCGTGGTGGTCCAATACTGCTTTGCAAAACGACCTTGTACGGCTCACTTTATTGGCTTTTTTTAAATAAAAAAAAACTTTTGTCATCACCCGTGAAAATTAAAAAACTGCAACGGGTCCTCGCGTCCCTTTAACGGATCCTTGAACCACATTGGTCCACATCACTCGTCGAATCAAAAAAAAAAAAAAAAAAAAAAAAAAAAAGATTCCACGAGAGAGAGGACCCAAATCGCACACCACACGGGAGAACCGTCGCGTTACGGGTGGCGTGCGGATATAACTGCGGCGCGGCGAGTCAGACTCTGGCGCGCGCGTTCGGCAATCCTATTGCACCCGTCTTTCTCTTCCTCCGTCCCTCTTTCTTTGCTCAGCTCAACCCTAGTGAAAGTAAGTATATTCTCTTCCTGGCGCAAGTCGCGTTGTACATGGTATATATGTATACACCACCGGCCAGCCGCGCATTTGCTTGGCCTTCCGGGCTCTTGCAGCTCCGTGCAGCTGATGGTTATAGGTGTACTTTGTGTAAGTGGTAGTGGTGCTCCGCCGTCTGCGTTACCACATCACCAGAGGACCCCCTACACTTATACGTTTGGTCTAGGAGATTTCACGCACGGGCGCCCCGAACCTCCCCCTACTATCCCCCACATCAGGGGCTCCAGGAGTGGGTACCTATATACATCTTACCTACCACCGCGTGATCTCCGGATTTTTAAAAAGAAACTAGTTGGTTTGGCTTGACGTGTTGTACTTTTTGCGCGTACGTATCTGCTTTGGCACTTGAAAGGTCTTGTCTCGTTGTTGTTGCTTTCCAGAGGCCGTGAATTTTTCTCGATTTCGTGACTCGGCGCACGAGCATCAGCTCACTTACAACCGATTTCGAATTCTCGCCTATATAATAGGCATACACAAATACCTACCTGCCATTTGAGTATATTATTTGGTCATTGTTTGCTACTTGTACTCGCAAAAGCTGGTTTCTTTCGCCACGAGAGAAATGGAATTTATTGCTAACGTGTACGAGTGTTTTCGGTCGCAAGTGATTGTTGATCAACTGCGGGATGAATTTGTATAAAAAAAAAAAAAAAAAAATACATTCTTTTTGTTGGTAAAAATCCAATGGCAGATGGAATAATCAAAAACTGATTTTTTCATTTTATTTTTTAACATCATTTCTAACTAAAATTTGTTTCAAAAATTCTTTTATCTCTATTATTTTACGTTTTCGAATAAAAATTGGCACAATATAATTGGCTCGTTATTTAAAATCCATGTGTGCGTAATACGCCCAAATAAATAACTTTTTTTCGACATGTTTAACGAACGGAAATAAATTAAAACATCTCGTTTGGAAAAATATTGCCAAGTTTTGAAAATCGACTTTTCATTATGGTAATTATAGTAGCAGCCGGCGAACGCGAAATATAATAAACTACTGTTTGATAAAATTACCGATATGCATCTCGTGATAACCGAGCGCGTAAATAACAATGTAGATAAAAAAAAAAAAAACGTAAAAATAAAGCTCCAAGCCCAACCGCACAATTAGCGATGATTTCCTTTTTACGTAACAATGGGATCTCACGTACGTGCACCGGTATCATACCTACTACTTTTACTTTCGTTCGAACGATCTTTCCCTCTCTCTCTCTCGGACGAGTTTACTTATCGATCGCACACACACGCTCAACCGGTGCGAGTACATCACGACTCTCCACTCAGACCATTTCGCTTCTTTTTTTTTTTTCTCACGCCCGTGCGTAACGATCCTCTCAAAAGGATCTTTCTGGCTGTCGCGAATTCCCAACTTGGGTACGTCCAACGCCAACTCGCTAACCAGTTCAGAAGTCTTTGATCCCTCATTTTGATGCTTTCCTTTTTTTTCCCCCTGCATTCCATGAACAAATATGAAGATGAGAGATGTTTTATTTGCAATTGTTACGTGATATTTTTTTCTGCTTCTACAGAGGGTCCGTGAGCGTGTTTTTGAGTTTCGAAATATTTGGTGTAAATTAAATTGATGATGCGAAATTTATGCGAAATTTGTTTCGGTCGTACGTCCCGATGGAAGCTAATGGCTGTTTTGAAAAAATTGAGGTTTTAATGTGGCCAATGAATACGTCTATTTTTAAACGTAAAATAAGTTGTTTTTTTTTTTTTCAACGCGGAAATTCTCCTTTGTACTATAATTATAGGCGCAAAAGCACACGACGCATCTGCTCGTAAAACTAAAAAAGAAATCGACTTTATTGATCATTCGGTTAACTCGTACGTGGCGGCTTCGTAAATAGTTAAATCAATTTTTCTTAATATGGAAAAAGTGAGTAACTATTTATAGATTTTACACTAGAATGTCGATAAAAATTGTGAAATAATCTTCAACTCGCATTGCTTTTTAAATCATGAAATTATAACTTTATTCGTTTCATGAAATTAGATAAATTTTCAGAAAAATTCGTCTGAGCTGTATAAACTTTGACACAACTTGCTCATGGTCTCATTGTTTATTTTTATGTTTTATTTCAGGAGTATTCATTAACTCAAAGAGCAACTTTATTTTCGGTCTTTTCTAAAACTTTTTTTTTTTTTCATTTCAGTTGTCTATGCTCTCCATAATATACTTACAGCTGATATCTTTGAGTCATTATCACTGTTTACATGAATCACAATAAAGACATTATCCTTAACACGTGAATCAGATAATATCAACGTGTCGTAAGATTAGGATCAAACGCATGGATTTGAGTTTTTTTTTTTTTTTTTTTTCTTCATCTACATAACAATGAGTTAAAAGTTGTCAATTAAAAACCTGTTTACAATCTATTATGTGCTCATTATAACTTTCGATAACCCGATGATCTTTGGTACCTAAGAAACAACTCGTGTAATCAAGTGTAATAAAAAAACGCAAAATTATCGATCATAGCAAAATTCAACTATATGTAAAACTTACATCATCTTACACGCAACACGTATTATGTACATTAAAAAATTATTACAAAACGTGCGATGCCTATACGTGCTTATATATACATGCACGTCCATACCATCGATGCATTACACAACGGATGAGCAATACCTGATACTTAACAAAATGATGAATCAATCGTTCGTTTGATCAGTCGAGAGTGTACTTACTTTCACCAAATAACGTATATTGTCGGCGCAAATGCAGCCTCTCCTTCTTTACTCTCGAAGTAGTAAAAAAAATAATAATTTCGCTATCTCATCCTTATCTTCGCTGACAATAGTCATTCCCGTTCCAGATCGTAAATTCCCCTCTCCGAGGTATTCATACTGTCTCCACTTGAAATATATTTTTTTTCGTTGCCCAGCCGGCGAGGTCATTGAAAGTGAAAGAAAATCGCAAACCGATTTGGACATTTATCTCTCTCTCTCTCTCTCTCTCTCTTTTTTCGTATGACGACACTGTTAGGTACTTATATGATTTACGAGCGAGTGAGAGATAGAGATGGTGGGGTTGGTGCAGGTAGATCTATGGCAAACGACGGCGCGAGGCGCGTTACTCCCAGCGAGGCTTTATTTTCACTTTTCTGGATATACTTCTGCGCACCCATATACTACCTTTTAGTCCAACAATTTCTTGGTACTTGCACAAATTTTGTTTAATCGTTTGGTTATCGATAACTTGAATTTTGTTTTTGTTGTTTTTTATTACTTTTAGGGAGATATTAATGTGTTTCTCGCGTTGTTTTTTAACAATATCGATAGTTGAAGGAAAGTTAATCTAGCCTCGATAGTAGGTTTTCGGCATTTTTACATGACTTTATCGCAAAGTTCAATGGCACGTAACGTCGAATAAAAATGTATCATCATGGCATTGTAAAATTAAAAAAAAAAAAATTCGACGCTCTTCTATGTACATAATTGCGAAATACAAAGCAATACCAAGTGATTAAAAAAAAGAAAAAAAATTGTGGAACAAACGCAATTTTTCCATGCGAGTAAATTCATTGAAACGTCACTATAGTCGCATCGTTGACTTCATTACGTCGCTCATTAAATCACATCGAACCGCGTGCTTTGTATCGCCTTTCTCTTTTCCGCGGCTACCTCCCTTTGTCAAAGTCAACCTATCCGGACAATCGTACAATCTCATCAAGCCCGCTCTCCTTTCCATTCGCATGGATCCTTTCCACCTCAACTGGTAAACGATGCCAAAAGGAGCTCTAATTAGTAAACGTCAGCCGAGAAAAGTCCGCAAGATTATCTCTTGGTCCGTCGGTTTGGCTCGAAGAAAAGCTACATTTTCACTCACATTAACCAAAACTCCTCCGCAAAGGACCAAAGTGTCGTGATTCTTTTCACGAAAATACACCTCCCAACCGACACTTCAGCG
The DNA here is from genome assembly GCF_000648655.2 of Copidosoma floridanum. Next base: position 107,604 of record NW_019379602.1, on the reverse strand, counting down.
AACAATGAAAACATAGCCGGTCTTTTCTCTACGCCCCATCGAATTATTAAGGGGTATGTAAGGCATACATACACATGGAGTATAACGTACACCCATCAAGCGAGTCATTTCACCTAATGGCACATTGCTCGCACTCCATCCCGTACGTAACGGGAAATAAGAAGAAAAGAAGAAAAAGAAGGAAAAAAAAAATAATGGTAAAAAAGCTCGATTGGACGTACACACACACACACACACGTATGAACGAACGAACGAGGGGAGGATGTCATGTTACGTGTTCGGCTCTTACGACAGAGAGAAAGAGCATGTAGGTAGCGGGGCAAAGTGACCGTCGCCGTGCGATAACGGCCTATTAATTTCTTCACCATATCACTTTCTTCCGAGCCTCGTACACATTTATATACAAACACGCATACATAATATACATGTTTGCGTGGCGGAAAGAGAGTTACGCCTATAGCCGCGCTCGTACCCTTCAATTATACATTTTATACCGCGCTCGGACGTCAAGCTTTCCACCTCTGCATACGCATATACAACCAATCTATTTAACGAACCCACTAACCACCGCGAATATTTATTAATGCTTTTTATCGATTACTTACTTTGGAGGAATTAGGACGCAAGAGAGAGAGGAGCCTCGACTCGTATGATTGCGAATGATGAACGTTGTCTTTTTTTTTTTTTTTTTTTTTTTTTTTTTTTTCCGATCGGACGTATGCGTATCGCGATTTTGCAAGTATAATTTTATCTTCCGCTGCACTCGTTTTAGGATGTAAAAAGCCCCCATGAACGCGACATTACCGTAAATCTCGGCTGTGACGTTAATCGAAAACGAAAGTCGAGACGCCGAATCCGTACACATTTTGACATTCAAGATATATATATATATACCACATACGATGAAGGATCGATTTCAGATCCACGAGTAAAAAAAATCCTTTGATCAAAATTTTTGTCGTTGATCCGATGATAAATTTAACCACGCGAGGTGTTATTGATCTGTCGCACTATGGACTCGCACGCGCCAACTGCACCGTGTTTGGGTCGGGAAATTACAACTTTCGCAGTCATTACAATGAGACGTATATGTACACACTTGTGCGCCCACCAAACGTCGAATCATTATTAAATTCAACTCGAGAGTTATCAACTTTCAATCTCTGCGCGGAGAGCCTAACTTTATTTCATTGCTCTTCATTACTCCTATGGCCAAAAAAAAAAAAAAAAAAATATGTATTCATGCCAAGATGTGTGTGTGTATACAGCCTGAGAAAATCTTACCACCGCCGTGTACTTTCTGTGTCCTGCATAAATATAATCTCTCCCACGCTTCTCCTGGACCGCGTATATACAGGTGCACACGCGCGCGAGCATAGCGGCAATTTGCATCGGGTTTGATGCGGCGGGGAGAGATCCGAGCGACGGGTGCCGTACGGAGCCGGCAGGCATTGAAAAGTACCTTTTTTTTCGCGAGTCCTTCGGTAATGACCGTCTCTCTCTTTCTCTCCGGTAATTTTATACCCGTGGATTGACTGAAATTTGAAATTTCCTCCATGCATCGTCTTCATTATGTATGAGCGCAAGACGAGATGGTCCATTACAGTCACGTTCGAGCGCCCATATATATATATATATATGATGTGTCAATCAAAACGAACACTCAGAATACCCAAACTACAAAGTAAGAAACATTGTTTTTTTTTTCTTCCCATCTCTGTAACACGTATCGGAGGTATATAGGTACCTAATGTGCGCTCGTCATCGGTATAGATGCAATTTCGTGCGCACTATCGATTTAGTGTTTTCTAAAGTGACGCGCAGCTATAATGGGAAAGCTCTGTGTTGGTACAGGCGGAAGAGAGCCTCGTTCTGAGAATTAGATTTCATTAACGGGCGAGATTAAGCGTGCGGTAAACGTTGACTGGTAGCTAGATCGATTACCCGCGTTTTTGCACGCGTTTGATATTTTACATATACATATATATGATATACGATTTGCTACGTACAACAAGGGTCATAAATCATTTGAAGAGTGACGCTACTGCTTCGAATTTATGTACCGTTGAAAATGAAAGTTTGGTTTAATGCCCCTTGTAAAAAAAATTTAGATTCAAGCTAATAGACCATAAAAATGGGACTTGGAGTTACTAGGTGGTTGGGGGCTCTCTGCGTTGATGTGCTCTTCCTGCTTGAAGGTGGTAAAAGATTTTTAGAATGTTTATTTTTTTCGAGCAAGTTTATATGAACTTTGATACACAAATCAAGCTTCTTGTGATTTCTTCATTTTCGTTTGGTACAAGAAACACCTCAATATTGGTTTCGATTGGTTATTTTTATTTTTATTTTTTTTCCTTCAAAATTTATTTGTAAAAAATATTTATGTACAGAGTCTTGAGAATTCACGCATAAATAAACGTATTAAAACTTGTTTGTGCAAGTCAAATCGGTAAAAATCAAACAGTTACACATTTTGTACACGTTTTATTTACACTCGCACACCAAAGTCGAGAAAAATATTTGTAATTTACTAGACAAACTAAATAACAATGTACACCACGTCAAGCACCGTAAAACTTCTTCCTTAGCAACAATCATTCAACGTAATTGTATTTACACACACATAGATTGTGATCGCATTCGCGCCACTTACAGATTTTTAACTGTAAATTAATGTTACAGACCAATCACAATCAATATAGTTTTATTAGTATGATACGTTAAACGTATGAAAACTAGTTTTTTTTTTTTTTTTTTTTTTATTCTTCCACGTTTATTAGTCAACCGTAAATAGCACGCGCAGGATGACAAAAGTACGTATAGAGAAAGCGACCGAGCGCCGCGAGAGTATCGAACGGAGCTCCTTTTAAAAGCCAGTCGTAAATCAAAATAGAATAAAACTCCCGGCTGATACATCACACGGGAAATTTATCGGATGCCTCGGCTTTTTGCGCGTAACTTTCAATATTCATCGGCGCTGGCGTGAGCGCCAACTCGGCCGCAGTTACGAAAACCAGTTATGTTTCGTTAAAATTTATAAATGGCATGTATCCTACGTATAATATATAGAGGCGAATTTCTCTTGTGGTAATATTAACAAAGTATCGATGTACACATTGTACATTTATACACATCGACAGAATCGGTAAACAAAACAGCTTTTTTTTTTTTTTTTTTTTTTGCTTTACTACAATTATTTCCACCTGATGCGGCGGCTAAACTGATGAAAAAAAAAACGAAGTATATACACGGCAGTATGTTAAATAGCGTTGACCATATTTTGATAATCAGCCAAAGTACATCCGTTCCACTGGATCGATATAACCACACGGTAAGGCTGATTGATTTGCTACCTGCCGCGAGCGGAAGCTTCCCGCCTCAGCATTTTCCAGTCCTCCTTGATCATGTCGCTCGCCTTCTCGCCGATCATGATGGTCGGGGCGTTCGGATTGCCACTGACGATCTCGGGCATGATGGACGCGTCCACGACCCTGAGCCCCTTGACCCCGTGTACCCTGAGCCTCGGGTCGACCACCGCTGTGGGATCGCCCCTCGGGCCCATCTTGCAGGTGCCCGTCGGGTGGTAGATCGTAAAGGTAAAGTGCCGTATCGCGCACTCCCAGTACTCGTACGTGTCGAAGGGAAAACGCTGGCAGCCCGGCATCTTGATCTTCAACGGCCGCGAGCCGAACCTCCGGAAAGCCGAGGAATTGGAGACCCGCATGGCTATCCTGATCCCGTCGACCAGCACGTCCATGTCCTCCCTGTGGGTGAAGTAGTTGGGCACGATCTCCGGGTGGACCATGGGGTTGCGGCTCTTGAGCCTCACCCAGCCCGAGCTCTTGGGTCGCAGCAGGAGGGGCAGGATGGACCAGGCCTCGGCCTTTTGGATGGGCTTGTACATGGTGTTGTAGACGCTGTCCCTCAAGCCCGTGATCTTGCGGATCTGGTCGCCACCGTCGGAGCTGATGGAGCTCGGGGCAAAGTGGAACTGCATGTCGGGGAAGTCGCCGGACGGCTCGGCGTGGCGGGTGTTGACGAAGGCCAGGGCCTCGACGCCCTGCGAGGTCATGGGGCCGCGCTCGTTCAGTATGTACTCGAGGAAGACGGCCGGGGTCTGGAAGCGGTCCTTCTTGAAGGTGATGGGGTCGTCGATGAGGAAGGTCAGGCCACCGAGGCCCACGTGGTCCTGGAGGTGCTCGCCCACGGGCAGGTCCGATATCACGGGGATGCCGAGGGCCTCGAGGTGCTTCCTGGGCCCGATCCCCGAGAGCATCAACAGCTGGGGCGAGCCGATGGAGCCGCTCGACAGGACGAGCTCGCGCCTGACCCGGGCGTGCTGCTTGCGCCCGTCGCGGACAAACTCGACGCCCGTGGCCCGCCTGTCGTGGTTGAGGATCACGCGGGTCGCTTGGGCGTTGAGGGCCACGTGGAGGTTCGGCCGGTTGCGGACCGGTCGTAGGAAGGCCTTGGCGGTGGAGCAGCGGCTGCCGCGTCTCATGGTCGCTTGGGTGATCATGAAGCCGGTCTGGTTGGCCCCGTTGATGTCGCGCAGCCCGTAGCCGAGCTCGAGGCCGGCTTGGAGGAAGGCGATGGACAGGGGCGTGCGCCATGGGGTCTCTTGGACCGTGAGGTAGCCGCCTGTCGCGTGGTACGCCGTTGCCGCCAGGTAGGGGTTGCGGTTGTCCTCGGATTTCAGGAAGTAGGGCAGCACGTCCTCGTAGCTCCAGCCCGGGTTGCCCAGGCGCTCCCAGTTGTCGTAGTCCCGCCTGAAAGTGGATTCGGGGACTTTTGAGCGAAGGAGGACTATAGCGTTTTGTTTCACTTTCAATTTCAATCGGCCCTTGTTGCGAAATAAACCATTACACCCCCCCCCCCAATGACTCTTTTTTTCCCACCCTTTATTTAATAAGAGATTTATTTTTGAACCACCAACAACCAACACGTTCGTTTTTATGTTACAGGTACGTTCACAACAGCTTAACCATATCGTAAGTAGTTGCGTGTGTTTAGAAATTTTTCCACGGCAAACGCTTGAGGTACTCTGGTAAGTCGAATATATACTTCTATGTAGAACCTGCAGCGGGTATTTTATTTATAGGGGTAAGTGTACCTATCTCCGTGCTCTGCCCTATTACCGTGGATTTTGAAAAACTGATGATTACTTGCTCAAAATAAGAAATGTTTCATATAAAATAATTTTTCAATTTTAATAATCTAAAATGACGTTAATGTAGATGCAATTCAAACAGAAATATTTGTGTATATTTTGAGTAAATAATTATTTTCCACGGTATTCGGTACAACGCGCTCATTAACTGATTGTGTACGTATTTCCGCGGTGAGCGTACGTAAACATAACCCTATACATCCGCGGTAATACGTGCACGGTAATAGGTACACAACCACGGTAATACCAGCATACCGTTTTTATTCGTTTTAAAAATATTCTACTGCAGTTTTAGCTTCATAAAATTTTTTTTAATATTCCGTAAGAGATTATGTAAGATTTAAAAAAAAAAGTATTCCAAAAACTTTAGTATACCATTTTTTATGATGCATTTAAGTTGGAATTTTCAGTACGTGCCACGGAGATAGGTACACTTACCCCTATATCAAATCTTCCAAACGCAACGAATAATTTTTTTTTTTTTTTTTTTTTTTCAAGCTCCGCGTAATCAAACGATTGGACTTTTAACAAAACGTTTTCACCCACATGGTGTTACTTTTTTACGCGAGGCGCGAAACAGCAAAAATTTCACACGATTCCCGTCGACTTCCTCCACACGCCAGCCACCTAATGAGCTAATTACATAATACAAAACGTAAAACGACCACCGCCGCGAAGTGTACCATAACACGTGCGACGACGACCGGATACGAGTCTGAAGCTATAGCCAGTGCTTAAATAACCCATATAAAAACTGTTTATTTCGTAAGCTATACTTGACATAAAAATTTTTTTTTAAGTCGAGAGTACCACTACTTTGCGCAAATCGGCCGCTACAGCTTCAGACCCATCAACCGGAGTCTCGCAAAAGGCGATTCCTTCAATTGACCGATCGCGCAACGCAACCCAAACTCCCGAGCACACTCCCGCACGCACCTGTTGCCGCGCACGTAAACCATGGCGTTGAGGACACTCGAGCCACCCAAGACCCTGCCACGGGGCCAATTGCACCGGTCGCCCACCATAGCCAGACAGTAGGCCGAATTGCTCGGCGGCTCGGTCTTGTACATCCAGTCGAACTCGGACAGCTGCATGTACCCCGTGAGCGCCGGCACGTCCGACACCTCGTTCTCATCCGGACCGGCTTCCAGGAGGAGGACCTTCCAATCCGGGATCTCCGACAGCCGCGAGGCCACCACCGCCCCGGCCGAGCCACCCCCCACTACTATAAAGTCGTACGTGCTCAGCAGCTGAAAATACAACAATTGAACATTCCATGGAGGAGGAGGAAGATTTTTATTTGGAAAAAAAAAAAAGACGAACCTGCCGCTGGTTGACGGGGTGCGACTCGGGGTCGATGCTGCTGTAGCGGAATACCGTGAACCCGATGCCGAGGAGCGGCAGGAGACTCCAGCCGACCCACGCCGTGGGCAGCATCATCTTGGCTTTGCTGATGATCTATTGCAACGACCTACTCGCCGCGCGGCCTCGACGCACTCGCTCCAAGCTACGGGATGCATGCGGACGAGGATTCAACGCCGGCGTCTCTCTGACACAAATAACATAATATATGTGGATGTATAATAGTGTTGCTCGCAGCTTTTTCGATGTATACACGATTTGGGGGATTGATCAACTCTGGCTTCCATGGGCGGGGGAACGCCGGTGTTTTCACTTTTTTCAATTAACTTTGAGAGTTTACTTTGGTACAACCGAAAGAGGTGCACATTTTGTCAGGCTTCCACCACAGGACTCGTGGGAAATTTACTTGCCACGACGTATACCCATATAGTCTCATTTCATCTACGGTGGTTACACCTACTTTACATCATAATTATATAATAATATGTGTGACGTACGTATAACTTTGCAGGAATATTTGTAGACGTATATTAATTATTTTAATTACCGTTTCGCGAACTATGGAAGGCGTATGGCGTTTTTTTTTTTTTTTTTTAAAGAACATACGGTTTACTTGCTCGCGCGGGAAAGGTCAGTGTCGGTGTGTGTCCGCAATCCACGCGTCTCGAGTACAATAGCGCGTGCTGCTCATGAGCGTAATGTACATAACGCGAGATACGGTAATTAGTCAAGTCAAATGAATGGTTTGATCTCACTGTACGTCAAGTTGACGCGGGGCGTTTGACGCTTTTTTCGTTAAATTCCACACCCAATTCATCATACAGATCCAAAGGCTTTTTCAAGGACTTTTAAATGCGTATGCAAGAAATTTGTGCAGCGAAATCTCCTTGATCGTAATATTAATTCACCAGTATAATTACTCGTTGTAATGACATTAATTTCCATGCACGTGCACACTATAATATCACTGTATAAATATGTGCGTGCACGTGCGGACTTTCAAAAGCGAAACTCTGGCTTCGCGAGTAAAAATAATAATAATAAAGTTAACATATACATATATATTTGTGTCGGATAAAATAGGTGCTAATTTTAATAAATTCAATTCATAAGAATACTTAATGTTCCAGCACTGATCGCCGTGATATATACATGACATATATATATATATATACACCTGTATACACGAGGAGAAACTTGATTCGGATTCGTTTGAAATTCGTTGCACGGAAAACAAAAGCTCACGGTGGGAGTAATAATGAAGGAAGAAAAATAAAATGGGGGGAAAACTTTGCGAGAAAACCTCCAACGACGACGACGTCATTCCCATGATGTTGGTTGTCATACTTATAAAGATGCGTTTCGCAACTTTCTACCGCGTTCCCTCGAATCGACGCACAGGAAAGCTAAATATGTCAAACGCTGCACGGTGTACGTTGTATATTGTTCTTTTTCATTTCTGAAATTAAAAATCGTAAACTCAGTCTCACCGATGAGTGTAAGGACGAGCCGCTGGTTGACGCACTCTCGGAGACTGGGATCCACCAGCGCACGACGCATTCCTCCTTACGTGCCTTTGCTCAGCTGGGCGGAAAAAAAAAAAAGTCACCCCGTGTATAAAAAAACACTTTGCCTATACACGCACACTCCGGCGGAGAAAGAGAGACGAGACAAGAGAAAGGAAGCCGGCACTCGGTGTGCAAAAGTGTGCATATACATATATATGTATATCTAAGCACGGGAGCGAAACGAGCCGCCGCTCGGCACACTGGACTCGCGTCGAGTGAAAAGCCTCGGCCGACCGAGCGAGCGGGTCCCCGGACTATAGACGGAGAAAGACTCAGCGCCTAACGAGCGACGCCGATCCCCCGCACCACTCTTCGACGGGGCCCCGCTCTCGCACACGCTGTGTATACTTATATATACTCGAGTGATCTGTTTTTCCTCCCCCACCCCATATCGCTCGAGCGCGCGATTTCTTTTACTCCCGTCTGCCGAGCAGGAAAACGTTCCAAGCTTCCTTGGACACTGGAGGAATCGTTTGCCCGATGTGTTGACTTTGCACGACCCCAAGTCATATGGTGGGTAAACACAGCTCTCGAGTATGTGTCGGTCCACAAGACGTTTCTTACATCCGCACACACTCCTGAGATTTCGTAAGATGTATATGCGCAACGATTACGACTCGAGCGAGCGTTTGACAAGCGAAAAAATTAATTTTAAATACCGATCATTACCGGAATAACGAGTTCTGTATATGCCTCGCGTGTCTTGATCCGAGGAATTTCGTTTTTCGTGTAGGTATACGGCTAATTTTCTGAATCCATTATGAAACCGGTATCTCTTTGAAATTGCGGTAAATTCATCGCGAGTGCATGTCTTTTTGGAATGGACGTACTTTGCATGGGGGAAAATGGGATTGGAATCATGGTTTTGCCAACAAAAGTCACATTAAAATGCAAATCCATAGTAGGTGGTTCTATGTATTACCGGTTTGCGCGATATTTTATGTCATATAGGCAAGGTTCACACACATAATATATTTGTATCTACTCAAACACATATATGTAACAACAAGATGAGCGCAACGAACGGGTCATCTCCTCCTGTTCGAGCGCGTTGTTTTGCAATGTCTGACAAAACAGTAATTTTGGGGTCCGCTTTCACCTGTGTGCGGTGCAATTGTCGAGTGGGTTTTAAAAAATTGAGTAAATCCCAGTTTGGCTACTGTATACTCTTAACCGTGCGCTGCTGCGGTGCATCTGTTTAAATATCTCTGTGTACAGTAATCATCTTTATCGGTGTTGACTACTTTTTGAACTGAATATACAATATTAAGACAATATTATTAGATATTACAGAATTAAGGAATGTTAAGATATCGCGATTTGAAATCAAATATTTTTCAAATCCTTGATTATTTTTTTACAAATTGTTTTTCCTCTCAGATCGTAATTCATTGGTTTTGCAGGAGACAATGTTTTAAAAAAAATAAAAAAAATAACCGCCAGTAACCATGCAATCTTGTACCAACGAGCCAGTAAACACCCTCAAATATTTTCTTCGCTACCTACACTACTTTTCCCGAGTATTGCTATCGGTATATTTTGATCGAAGAAAAAGTCAGTCCATCAATTGTACTTCTGCACCGGCCACTCTGTAACTCGCTAAGCGTATCGCATCGAAATCACACTCCTGACCCAGTAGTCACTCGCATCGGTCGAGGAAAGCAGGAACTATTACCTCAAGGCCGTTTCCCGTCCAAAAATACCTCGAACTTATTTTCACCGGTACGATGAACTTTAGGCACAATCGGTGCAACAGTTGATTCTCGCGTGCACAAAAAAGATTGACTTGTCAACTTTCTCCGCCGAAAGCTTCCCCGTGACCCGCACGCGCGTGCCCCCTCGCCTTTGACGATGTACTCATTTTTCGATGCGTCCCGGGACAAGAAGCGATCTGTCAATTTTTATTGACGTCTTCGTCATGAGCGGCGATCTGCTGCGTTGGCCGCCGCGCCTGCACGCTCGCCCGGCCAATCAGTGAAAGTCTTGTTTTCTCTTTATTTTCTCTCGCTCCGCTCGCGTTTGTAACACACGGTGCATCCATTTGTGTACACGGAGATTCAATGTTATTCATTTAGGAAATTTTTTTTTTTTTTTTTTACCTCTTCAGGGGGTCCCTTTTTATGAATCTTAAAAAACGATACCACTTTTGCACGCAAATATTATGTACATCTCCATACTCATACAGGCATTAGAAAAAAAAAGTATGTCTTGCAAAAGTTGTTATTAGCTTAAGGAGAAAGCGATTATTCAGCCAACCATCGGAGGTATCCACTCAAACGAAGGACAATAAACCGCGTATTGATCTACTTGAAGAGAAAGAGAGAACAAAAAAGCGTTCGTTTAGACGAGTTTTAAAAATTTCTCGCTCTTCTTTAGCTGATGACAAAAACTTTACGTAACAATGTACTGTCGCAAGGTATTCTCGAAAAATCAGGCTCACTTGCGTGTGTTCGTACAACGAGGCAATTTTTATGAAATTTACTTTCTTCTGTGCCACAGTAACGAAAAAAAAGGTATCTTTTTAAAAGTGTTAGAAAAGACAAACATCGTTTCAAACGCGGACCTCCATTCATACGTAAAATCCGTACATACGACCTTGGCACCTAACTTACACGCGCACCGATTAGCCATGGCAAACACCTCCGCACTTTCCCCAACGGCTCTGTTTAGTCTGAAAAAATACCACCTGCGTCGAAAAACATTTTTATTTCAATTTCCGTCCAAATCGTTAGTGCAAACGGACTATTGTGACAGCGTTGGTATACAGCACGCGGTGAAAAAAAAAAAAAAAAAAAAAAAAAAAAAAAAAAAATTAAAAAAAAAAAAATTCGACGCTCTTCTATGTACATAATTGCGAAATACAAAGCAATACCAAGTGATTAAAAAAAAGAAAAAAANAAAAAAAAAAAAAAAAAGAAAGCAATTTGTCACCGTAATTTCAAAAGATGTACGACCGAGTTTGTACGCGCATCCATCAAAACGCTAAACGGAGGCATAACGAGCAGAAGCCGCGACGAGAACCAAAATTTTTACCCATTAGATAATCACATATTCCGGTCACGCGAGCCGTGAAAACCAAACCACCCACTGGCAGCTTATCTTTTTGTTTTGACACCTGTATAAAAAAAAAAAAAAAAAAAAAGACACGAGTCTAATCTTGTATAATAAACACCTTAGACACCTTAGAGCGATGACAACGCCGAAACAATCTCCCCGCGACATCTGATCGAACGGAGTGTTACGACAGTGACGCAACGACACGCGGATTTTATCTCGACGATAGTGATACCTCTCGAAAAGGCGTGGGCTCCTCTGCTCCGTCCTCGCACACGCATTGGCAATGTCTTCCTCTTCTCTGCTACCATTAGGTATAACGTATAGCTTTCTCCCTGCGACGTGACCTGTAAATGCACTTTGGCTCGCCAACGCCGGGCTTTTACGATCGCGATATTCATCAAGCCTCACCCACTCGCGATAATTGACCTGAATTTTCAACAATACGACATTATTGTGTCTCATTCCCAGTCATTGGCCAAGCAACTGGGATATACAATTGCATGGGAGGTCGAGGACATGCACCCTGTAAGTGATGATAATAATATATCGTGGGTGAAAGTCGAGCCTCTGTCGGTTTCATCTCCGATTGGATATGTTGAACGACGCCCCCGGCCACTTACTGCCTACAAAGGAGCAAAAAAAAAGTGAAACGGGTCTTAAAAAATTCACTCGGGTGGTACACGGAGGGAAACGAGTGATTCTATGCGGAGAAAGGGAGACATGTTCCCAAAGACCTGGTCGGAATGACAATGGACGATTGCAGAGTTGCCGAGTATTTTCCTCCGTTTGCTAACGCGACGAGTGTCGTCCTGGTCTTTGTTTTCGACACCGCGTGTGTACGACATGTAAGTACATTTACGCGGTGGTCAAGTGTTTTCCGGACTGTACACCAAAAGTCACGTATATACACGCTAGAAAGACCTTTTTTTCCGTACTTCACGTGTTTGCTTACTTTACGGAGGTGAAGTGCGTTTATGGGAGGTACAGAGGTGACTTGTGCTACGAGCTCGTTTGTCGATGGTGCTTAAATAATGCGTGGCTCTGTTTGCACCGAACAAATTTAACTTGGCCCCGCTCGACTGTCGTTCTTGTACAAATGTTTGGGCGCTCTTTTTTTCCCTCAAATTAAATTAAAATCCGCGACGATTTTTTTTTTTTTTTTTT
>NW_019379602.1:26209-95069 GCF_000648655.2 Copidosoma floridanum | reverse complement strand
TTGAAAAAGTTTTTTTTTTTTTTGTCTTTGAGAAAACTGCATGGATTTTATGGTTTGGCACTGCTCATTTGCGGGTTGCCGAGAACTTTCTAAGCTTTAACCGATCTACCGTCGATAAAACAAGATTCGAGCGATACTTTCAAGCGATTCTCGTAGATCGCGCTCCTTGTACGTATAACATATTTGTCGAAGCTTAAATGATTTCTGATATTAAAACGCGACTATTTGAATTTATCCCGTGAAACGTACCGATTCTTCGTCGAGGGTTACCTTAGGAAAATGCGCGGAACAAAGCCTCGGAATTTGAATTGAATTATTGAATTATTTATTAAGTACCAAGGACTCAGAGGCCCTATATGGCACATGACAATTTCGTTATATACATTACAGGTACATTAGAGCAATAGCGTAACTATTATCCGGAACACAATGAGGTGGTAAATTAAAACGTGAATAATATAAAATAAATAAATAAATAAATAACAATAATACCAACAATCAATGACAACAGATTAGTAAAATCGCATATATAGAACAAGTAGTGTAATATAAAAAGATGTAACAAAAGACAAATAAATAAACAAATAAATAAATAAACAAAAGAACAATTAGATAAAAAAGATAGAACATGTCAAAGCTAAAACGTGATAAATTGAATTGATAAATTAAAATTAAGAGGCGTTTTCGTGTATAAGAAAAGAGAGAGAGAGAGCGATATCTCTGGCTATACGTGTAACAAAGTTGCGAAATCTCCATGGACACAGAGAGAATGATATCGCAATGCTATCGCCCATCCAAGTTAAAGTAAAAGACCAAACGCATGTTCAAATATATACCTACACGGTCGGACCATTTATTTCCGCATCACGATTCGCTTTCTCACGTAAAAACCGCAAAAATCTCTGTTGTGCACACTGGCTCTCGTTTTCAAAAGGAATGGGTATATTCTCGCGTTGTTCGTTGTTGCGCAAATAAAAAACCTCTCCCCCGCTTTCTTTGTCACGTCCACGCAAATATTGGGCATTGATTGAATTTTATCTTACCAAAGATACCACGTTTTGCTGGTAAAGGCTTTTCATCCATACATGTAAGGTGATATTGTTTGGCCAAATAAATAAATTAGTAAATTGTTATTGTTTGAGAAAAAAAATTTTTTTTTTTTAATTCCTCGAGAGTAATCAATTTCAATTGAATTCCCAGTCGCTACAAACATTTTATACAAATTAGATGAAATAGTAAATGAATATTCTGGATAGCAAAAAAAAAGGTATGGAAATTTATTCAAGTAACATGTACTCAATCATAAGCATTGATATAGTTCATTTCCAACGACAAAATATACGAGTGGGTTTTTTTAGCGTTTGGTACGAAAATCTCCATTTCTTGCCATTCTCGATTTCTATCACTCAGCCTTGGTTAGTTGTTTGTGCACATACCTACTACATAAGAGATCAAGGGCAGAAATCATTTACTTTTATGTTTTTTTTTCGCTAAAACTTGTTTTTCTCTGTTTTTAAATAGTATCTGAAAAGAATTATAAATCATTAATTCGTGATGAACTATATCGCGATGTTTTTTCAACATCTTATCATACGTACCTAATACGTCTTGATGTTTAATTATTGTCTCATTTATTCGACTAAAGAAAATAAAATATAGTTTAGTGTTGCTGCAAAAGGTTTTATTGAAGAAAATTTATTCACTTTTATCCCATTAATTTCGCGTCTTTAACCACATGTATTTAACAACGTGTATACATATCTGATTAGATCCTTCGACATAATTCAAAATGATTAAATAAAAAATACGATAAGTAACCGAATTCATTTCTAAATAGCATCATTTATTTTTACTTTATCGAAACATCCACTCTCACGTATGCAATAGGTACTCTTAACTTTGCCGTAATTTTTTTTCCTCCCTTTGAATGTAAGGCAAACCCGACAAAGAGCACTATAGCTCATCAGGTATCTCTTAGCGTTAATGAAAACAATTACGAAACGCATTTCCGCATCGCGCCTTTGGAAAAGCCTCTTCTGGCCGTCACGTACCTCGCTAGTTTTCACTCGCGCTCGGACGCGCATATACATATAAATCACAGACGATATTTCACGGTGACGTCACGCGGTGACGGCTCATTACACAACGCGTGCACTGCACGATGACAAGTGAAATTAACTTTCCCGAGTCGGACGGAGAAAAAAAAACCATGTGTCCTTGTGTACAGGCGGCTTCCGCTGTTTTTTTTTTTTTTTCGTATTCTATGCAGTCTGAAGTAACGCTGGTACCCAGGGTACTCGGCGGCGGCTATATTGACGGATATCGGTAAATTAGTTGACATAATATATTATGGTAGGTTCCATGAAATATAGCTAAAACACATTTTTTCATAAAAAATGGAAATTTGGATTTTAAAATACTTTGTCGTTTCGATTGATCGAGACGAATGAAATGATTGCTTTATTGCAAGTCTTACTGAGTAAAAAATTTTATTAGCCATAACAATGTTTCATTGCATGTACTTTACAAATGCTTCGTTTCGTGACCCCCTGCCTTACGGCAATCAGCAACTGTCGGCTGTTGAGATAATTATTTACATGTTTCTTATCACAGACGAAACACGAGGTGACTTTATTATTACATCGCTGTGATTTGGCATCCGCTTAATCGTAGATAAAAAAAAATATATATATTCATGCTTCGACACTCCTTTGGGGTAACTTTAACTTACAATACAACACACCATTGTAACAAAAAATACAAGTTTTACAACCCACAGTATTTACAATCTTTACAAAAGATAATAATCAACATCATTATTATTATTATTCCTTACTTCAACCACTGTAGTAATCGATTTACTCAGCACCTTGATAAATGGCACTTGTATTGGATACACGATACTTGGAATCATTTAATCTATAGTGAAAAAAAAAAAAAAAGAAAAATTATTTTAGAACATTCGAGAGGTACAAGTAAATTGAAATTCATCAGAAAATTTTGTGCTAAGCCAGTGGTTGGTTTAACACTGGTTTTTCGATGTCTCTCTGACTCTGTTATCGTCGTGCAATAATGTAGTGAACGTTTTACTCGAAGAAAAATGAAAGGTAAATTCCACCGAACTTAAGGCCACACGTAAGTGAACGTCGTCTTTGACCAGATGAGAATAAATGTATGTTTAATCATCGCTTTCGCAATGCAACTTCTTTTCGGTAATAGTTTTGAAACGAAAAAAAAAAAAAAAGAGCAAGACCAATGTTGCGGTAACGTATCACAGTATTTTTTTCTTTGTATTGATGTCATACTTTACCGATACGCCGCAACAACATTTTTCTTCGTCGATTCAACGGATGATTGAATATTTTTAGTAATCAACTATTGGTGTATCTTTGAAAACGTGTGATCCTGTCGTACATTTTTTTACTACGTCTGTTTAATTAACGTTCAATAGGAACTACCTCCAACGTCAGTCCATGCTTTGACAATAATTAAATCACTTTACACCTAATGCATGCACACGTCCCTTCAAACCCACATAAATAGTACTAACGAAAAATCCCTCATGCCCACGCAAAGTGTCGCATGAAAACCGGGAATAGGAAAAAAAACCACATGGTCTTACTGTACCATTTGAATTGAAAAACTGATTTTGACTGGAAAAAAAACACATACACACACACAACAGCAATTCCTACCCTTGTCCCATTAAACAATAATAGTTGATTCAAAGCGCGCACCCGAAGATTCACGCCACACCAAACGTCGTTGCGTTTCCTCTGTACAGCGTCCTCTTGTTCCTCTGTCTGTTCCACGTGTCCTTGATCATGTCCGACCCCTTCTCCGCGATCATAATGACGGGAGCGTTGATGTTGCCGTTCGTTATGGTGGGCATGATCGAGGCGTCGATCACCCTCAGGCCCTTGACCCCGTAGACCCTCAACTGGGGATCAACGACGGCCATGGGATCGTTGGGTGGGCCCATTTTCGCGGTACCACACATGTGGTAGATGGTCATCGTGTACTGCCTAATGGCGCAATTCCAGTACTCGTCCGTGAAGTGGGGCAGGTGCTTGCAATTGGGGAGCTTCTTGCTGTGGTACCTCGCCCCGAACTTCCTCATCGTCGCCGTCTCCCCGAACTTAATGGCCGCCTTGACCCCCTCGCGCAGCACGTCCACGTCGTCCGGGTGGGTCAGGTAGTTGTGGTAGAGCAGTGGATACTCCAGCGGATCGCTGGACCGCAGCTTGAGGTAACCCCGAGACTTGGGCCGCAGCATCATCGGGAAGACCCCGAAGACGTCGCGGTTGTTGATCGAGCCGAACACCTCGTTGTAGAACTCGTCGGTCAGCCCGTGGGCGCGCTTGGCCTGGCTACCACCGTCCGAGGGCGTCGACGAGCTCGTTATCATGAACTCGATGTCCGGCCAGTCGTCCGTCTGGTTTCCGTACTTGGTCGTGATGAATCCCACCGCTTCCAGTCCTATGCTCGACGTCAGCGGCCCGTCCTCGGTCACGGCGTACCTTGTTTGCCGACGACAACAACGACAACGTTATATACACTTTGCCAATAACATTTGTGTCTTATGACAAATAAACAAACAACTATCCAAACCTGAGGGCCGAGTTGATGTTGACCAGCCGGTTCATGACGATGCTGATGGGGTAGTCGATGAGGAAGGTGATCCCACCCACGGCGATGTGGTCCTGGAGATTCTGCCCGACGCCGGGCGAGTCGTAGAGGACGGGCACTCCGGTCTCCCGGAGGTGCCAGGCTGGTCCGATGCCCGATAGCATGAGGAGCTGGGGCGAGTTGATGGCCCCGGCCGCGAGTATGACCTCCTTGCGGGCGTAGACGACCTCGCGCCTGCCTTTGCGGATGAACTCGACGCCGTAGGCGCGCTTCGTGTGGGGGTCTATGAGGAGGCGGGTCACGTGGCTCCAGAGGGACAGGTGGAAGTTGGCTCGGCGGCTGATGGGCCGGACGAAGGCCTTAGCGGTGCTGCACCGGGTTCCACGGCGCATCGTGAACTGGTACAAGGCGAAGCCCGTCTGTTGGGCCCCGTTCACGTCGACTATGTCGTAGCCGAGCTCTTGGCCGGCTTGCAGGAACGCCGGACCCAGTGGCGTGTTGTACGGGGCGTCCTGGATCGTCAAGTACCCACCTTTTGCCAAAACCAATACAATACACGCGATTATACAATGGCTTGGCTCCCGTACGTTTGTATGTATACAGAAGAATTATCATCGACACATTCCGTTCGGTGTTCTTTGGACCCTGGGCTTGGGATTGAGGACTACCTCTATTTACTGCGTTTCTAAAGACAATCGGCTTTTACCATACCGATCGCCTTTCCTCCAAGTGCGCGCAAGTGCGGACAAACGCATGCAAGTAATTGTGACGAAACAGGTGGTATATATGTATAATATATTTTATGGAATCGGCGATTTGTTGAGAGGCACGTGTGGCCATGTGTACGGGATCACGTGCAACGCGGCGTTAATCCCTACAGTAATGAAAGTACCTATATACTTATAAAGTCGCGGTGGGGCAGCGATGCGAGAACGGAGATAAAGTGTGTATATATATATATATATATATATATATATATATATATACACACGTGAAGCCGATCGCCGTCTTTGCTCGTACAACCGGTTTATCGGCATTCGGCTGCTTACACATTATACGTATATAATGTGCGATTGCGAGTGTGCGTTTTTAATTGTATTTGTATGCCGGCGTGACATAATTTGACCTAGTGAACGAGAGCGGGTTTTCCGAGTGTCTAGGTGGTTGCGCCAATCTCTGGTATACGTGTATACAGGGAGTTCGCGCTGTTTAGAGGGTATTGCCAAACCGAGGCAGCCATGAAATTTTACAAACTTTGTGGGGAGCGGTGCATTGATTTGGATTAATGGGAAATCGTTGGGCGCGAGCGCGTTGGTTTATACCGGTCGAGAATTTTCTTGATGGGGGGGGGGGGAGGCTATTGGACGTTTGAGAGCCGCACTGTCAAAACGAGTGCGAAACGATAGGTGTGCGTTTTAATGGGTATTTTTGTTGGCTCGACGGGTGCGATTTTAGCGCGTGGAAAAACTTGAGTTAATCGGCTTTGCGTTGGATTTTCGTCGTTTTTTTGTAATCGGAAAATTAAAGTATTTGTACGTTATACAATTGGGCATTTTTGATAGAAACTCTGAAAAAAAGGAGAGACGGTGAAAAAAAGGTTCTACGTCCGGTCCTCCTATACACGATGCATCAAAGGAAAAACGAGCATCGATGCCGAGCTGTTCGAACAACGTTTGACGAAACTCGGTGTCACGCTTTCACTGGGTTACATATGAAATATCGAGCTTTTGAAAGATGCTAATCCCCGTACCGAAAATACGTACATCCAAGAAAAGATTTTCGTAGGATTTTTCCCGTTTTGTCGTAGTCAAGTTACGAAATTAATTCGATAAACGTGAGCCGTTTATCGTTTCACAAGCCGTGGTTTCCCCAAATTTCGAAGGATGCAATAAAATGAGAGACACGTTGAGAAATAGCCACCACATATTATATACATGTCCCCCGTAGTTGGATTACACATGGTATACATAAGATGATGCAAGTCATTTGATTTTTCTAAAAACACGAAAAAGGTAAAAATTCCGAGGCTATACTTACGGTTTCCGAAAAAAAATATAATGCAGCCATTTAGATTACTTTTTTTTTTGCCCAAAGCTACGTGTATACGCGTTGGAAAAAAAAAAATTCACAGTTCGTACTGTATTATTCGAGGACGATCTCGCGCGTAGATTCCCAAAGGAAAAAATGTGTCGGCGGTGTGTTTTCGCGTCTCCGATCCTTGAAAATGACACGCATGACGAGGCGATTTTTATTTATTTATTTATTTATTGATTTGAATTGGGAAAAACATATTTTTCAATCGGCCCGAGGTTAACCAGCAGCGACGGGCGCATCCGATTCCAAATAGACGAAGCTAGAAAATCCGATCCGATAGATCGCCACCTCGATTTTACATCAATTATTGATGAACGGCCAAAGGCCACATCCGCCCAAATTTGCGTAATCGAGCAGAATGTCCCAGACGTGTCAACAATCCACGGTTGTGTACACAATATTTGACACGAGGAGGAAGAGCAAAAAAGCAGTTGCTAACCTGTCTTGTGGTACTTTTCATTTCTGGCCAAGTACGGATTGCGCTGGTCCTCGGACTTTTTGAAATAGTGGAGGGCCTGCTCGTAGCCCCAGCCTTTGTTGCCGAGGGCCTCCCACTGGTCAAAGTCGCGCCTATTGCCTCTTATGTACAGCATCGTGTTCAGGACGCTCGAGCCGCCAATGACCTGCAAAAATACGCCACATTACACATGACGATAGATCGAGAAATGGCTTTGCGCGAGCGGGTAACACTGACCACATCGCGAGCAACCCGATTCGGGATTACAAAATTTCCCAAAGATATATATGTTTACCCACTGAAAGTTCAGTTGGCGCACCGCGGGTATTTCATAGTTCGCGCGCACAAGTGCCTTTTTCTTTTTGCGAACCCTCTCGTTTTCGCGCGTATATCCGCGCAATCGCACCCAACACATCCGAGCCACGCGCTTGAGCGTACAACCCTCCATACTTGGAGCACAGCGTAAACACGGTAAGTATACCGTACCTACACGATCTGCTGTTTCCAAAATTATTTTTATCCGCCCGTAATACCCTGTGTGAAGTAACGCAACAATTTAGCTGGCGATCGCTTTGATCACGGCACATTACAAGATTTAAAAAAAAAAGACTTCGGAAATTCAATTGGTCGATCCACGGTATGGGTACGAAAAAAGTGAATTCGGCTGTTTCGAAGTACAAGTTAATTATTGGCGAGCACCTTGATTTATTATCGTCTGTGCTCTTCGAGCGCCTCTTTTCGAATTACGACATTAGAAGGGGCAAGGGTAGGGGCTACACGGGCACCCGAGCGCATCGCGTGTCTTATACGCCAAAAGTTTCCGCTCGAACGATTGTGTATGATAGTACATCCAAGCGCATGTATACGCGCCGTCGAATTTTGCTTTCACTCTGACCTGGTTTCGCACTATATTTATACATATCGTAAACGCACCGGGCGCGAGTCAGCCGGTCGCACTTGACACTCGTACTTGTACATAGAGACTGGAAAAACTGCAGCAAAGTGCGTGCAATTACATATACTATACGTATACTGGAATTACTTTGGTTTTTTTTTTTTTTTTTCTCATCAAAGTTCAATTTTGTTTTTTTGTACCTCGCTATCGCGTCATATGGTGTTGTTTTCATGATGCAAGATCTTTCGAATTGCTTCAACGGTTATTTTCGCTGCTGTGCTTATACATTGAGGTTTATTGTTAGAGAGTGTAATGGGATATTTCGATGGCGCGAAATGGGTGCTTGAGTGCAAATTTAATATAAAGGCCCAAAACGGTCTTGTGAGAGCTTTTCTAAATTAATAGTTTAAAAAAAAGAAAAGAAAAATGGTACACCAAAGAAACCAATCAAATTACCATTGAAACTATAAAATCGTGTATTATATTAGGGCGTGTCCCAATTACCGTGGGTATACAGGTGTGATGCAATGTTATGTAACCCACGGGTGTCTACATTACTCGCGTCCATCTCCCCCTCCTCTCTCGATTGAGCTTCATTTATAACAGAAAACTGACCTCACCGTTGGCCGTCCCCTCTACCCGCGCGGTATACACGCATACCTAATGTAAAATATTCCGGACGTCAAAATAAAAATCAGAGGAAACGGATACGCATCAATTATCGCTTTTTCTTTTAATTGCAGCCAACGGTTATATCTAATAAATTTCTTTTTATATGTTCGTCATACGTCGAGTGGTCACGGGAACGTTGTAAATCGTATTTTAACAGTTACCCGTTTGATTTTATTTATTTATTTTTTTATTTTTATTAAAACACGATGTGCGAACAGTGTCTCATAGATAATCATTTCAGGAGGAGCTGCGCATTTTTTCACTCATCAAATAAGACCGGAATAGTCTTGAATATACTATAAAGTCACACAAAGACTTTTGTCTTTTTGATTAAGACTTTGTGCGCAGCCCCTGGAAATTTTTTCGTTTCAATCTGCCACAAATGCAACTTAACAGCTAATACAACAGGACAGTCCGGCGGTGCCTGAAGTGCTAATTTAGAAAGAGTGAATATTGAGTGCCGGTTGAGAAGCAGAAAGCGGCAAAAAAAAAAAAAAAAAAAAAAAAAAGGAAAGAGAAGAGACAAAACGGGCCAACAACAATAAGACATTACAGGAGGGTAGCCGCGGTGGGTTTTTACAGTCTCCAAGAGGCTGCATCATTAATTATAAGTATACCCGGTATGGAGCGCTAAAAGCTTGATTTTTTTCTTTCTTTGTTATTGCCATTCGAACCGCCTCTTCGTCCCACCGCTGTCGAAAGGCTTATTTTTGAAAAATATATCTACACGCGCGTTAGAAGAATCAGGCCATTGTTTCGGTGTTACCGCGAGCGCAAGGAAACAAACATCGCGAATGGAATGTAATTTTTTCCGCCAGCCCGGGACGGAGGAGTATACATTATACTCGGAGGTCTCAAGGACACGAGCGATGCTCTTTCACGCTTTCGCTATTTTTGCGGTGTCCCATATAACGCGGGATCGGTTTCGTTTGCTCGACCGCGTGCTATTTTTGGACACACATTTTTTGTTTTTTTTTTTCCCTCCCCCAAAAGAGCCCTCATTTAGTTCGATCTACGGCGGTAAGAAAAAAAAAAAAAAGGCCCACCTTGCCCCGCGTCCAGCAGCAGCGCTTGTCCTCCATGGCCTGGCAAGCCGAGTCCTGGGGCTGGGTCCTGTACTTCCAGTCGAGTTTGCTCTTGTGCAGGTAGAGCGAGAGTATCGGCACGTCGGTGATCTCGGTCTCGTGACCCCCGGCCTCCAGCAGCAGGAGCGACCACTCCGGGTTCTCGGTGAGCCGGTTGGCCACCACCGCCCCGGCCGAGCCTGCCCCGACCACGATAAAGTCGTACTGCTTCTTGAGGTCGCGCTGCACGCGCGGGTGGTTCTCCGGATCCATGAGGTCGTAGTGGAAGTAAGCCAGGCCCACTATCAGGGCGGGCACGATGGCGAAGATCTTCCCGATGCCCAGGAGGACGCTCGCGGCCTTTATGGCGCCCACCACCGCCCCCGGCAGCAGCACCATGATTTACCAACCTGGCCCGGCGCTGCTGGTGCTACTCGTCGATCCCTCCACCTAGGGATGATTTATGATGATGATGATGATTGCCGGTCTCTGTTGTCGTTGGGACATCGGGAGCTTGGTTTTTGTGTCCGCGATCACTGGTGACGATCGTACCTGCAAAGAGAGTGTTTTTTTTTTTTTTTTTTTTTGGTTCGCATCATGAGTCAGAAAGGATGTCGTCGCTTTCGACTGGTGCGCGATTGCGTCAGGCTGCGATTTAATCCTATTCTGTAGCGGCTCACGTTGACGAGCAACGATTCATTCATGTCTAAGATTTATTTTTCCCCAAAACATGTGAAAAATCCCTTCTCTGTCTCTGTGTATGCCTACATGAGCAATTTTTTTTTTTTTTTTTTAATCTGGACTGCCTCTCTCATACGCGTTTATCTCCTTATTATTGAGGGAAGAGAGGCACAAAACACAAGCGAGTGTATAATAGGTATACTCTTTCTCTCTTTGTACTAACGCGTGCATTCGTCACCGGCTATTTTTTCTAATTCTATTCATGCCGACTTTTTTTTTTTTTTCCTTGCTCGCTGTTATACTTCGTTCAATAGATCCGCCACTCTGCCGTACTCGTCCGTTTTCGCTCTTTAAATACGTTCACCTTCCCTGATGATGATGATGATGATGAATCGTATTCAATAGATCAATAGATCTCTCGCATCTCGATTACTACGATAAAATTGGCACGGCTGTAATTTATATATACATACATATATATATTTTTCACGAGGTAAAAGCGATCGCATGCTAATGACATCTAAATCCGTCGGTGGTCATCCGTCGTATGTATATACATGTAGTGCCTGTACACGTATTTTCGCGCGTCTCGCGTTGAAAGTGAAATTCAAAGGTGACGCTTTAACTTCGGGAGTTAACTTGACGCCCCGGTTGGGTAATCTAAATTGAATTCGAATCGACGACGCATCGATGAAAGGTGGTGCGATAGCTTAGCTTACACGATGATGACAACGATGACGGTGGAATTACTGTGGTGTTAGGGCGCGGTGTTTTGTTTGATATGGTGTACAAAAGTAGCCCGAGGCGATCTTCGAGGCCGAAAATCTTGATATTTCTTGTACTAATTCATCAAAACACCAGATTTTGCACTGACTCGTGTGAAAATGAAAAAAAAAAAGAAAAAAAAAGTGCGGAATAATTGTTCACGGTTTCTCGCTCGGTGCACGTTTTATCGATGCTATCGCGTTACGCGAGATGGATAACAATCGGACTGCCTCATGTGCGGTAAACGTGGTCGATTAAACTTGGCGAAAGTTTTCGATGAAAATGCAAAGCAGGTGATTTTCCTGATTTTTCCAGCATCAATACCGTTTGTACGAACAAACGCCCATCCGTGGCGAGGCGTGAGCGTAAAAGTGCTCGTAATTAGCACATTTCTATTTTCTCGATGCGGACTCTCAAATGATAGGCCAATGCTTGACGAAGAGCGTATAGGTGAGAAAAGAGTAAAAGTCCGCCTAGTACAGATGGGGAAAACAAGCGTCCGCCGTGCCGCGATTATAAAGACGCGGCTCTAATACGTTTCAAAGTAGTGTTATAATTTATGACTCGATCGCGATGATTTTCTCTTTGACGCAACAGTGGTCCCCGCGCATCTGCAGTTCCTCACGATGCAACGGCACAATAATATCTCTACATTATGTTTACATGTGATTGTTGTAACGAACCACGTCTCAAGTATAAATGAAAATTTTAACGAAAAAACTGTAAAAATCCACAAAAAAAAAGTTTATAAAATTGTACATTTACGCGAATACTTACGAGACGCGCATCATTGCCGTGTAGTCCCAGCCACTAAGAACAGCACAGCACATAAATGTACACTTGTATACACGCACGCGCGCACAAAAATGTAGAGAAAAAAAACGAAAAAAAAAAAAAAGAGGAGAGACGCGAGTCGCGGACTAGACGCGCCGGAGAAGACGAGTGCAGTCCGCACAAAAGCACGTGGGATATGAGGCGGCTGCTGTGCGGCCGCCAAGGAGAAAGCGAAAGACTGCGACTTCGGACGCGAGGCCCTGAACGTATAAAGTGTACGTACGTGCGTTTGGGTGCCTCCACCACCACCGCCACCACCACCAAACCACCGGGATCGACCTCCTCCTCCTCCTTTTTTCCCACTTGGTGTGTAATGTTTTTTAAAAACCAAACCCATCAGCTTTTTTTTTAGGGGGGGGGGGGCCCGCACAGAAATGACTCTCCCTTTTCAATGTACGGGTGTGTCCGATAACGCGGTTTATGCTATACTTTTGCCAAAGAGCGGACTTTAAATTGACAAGGATGCGAGGGGATTCCCGTTTGGACTACTTTTTTCCCTACATGCAAAAACTGCAGGGAAGAATACTTGCGTGGTCTTATTAATGTGTACATATTCGTGCAAGCTTTGGCGGCTCCTTTTTGCCGCTGGTCTGAGATATTGGCACGTATTTTTTGGGAACGGCGAATTAATCATCCGCAACACTGTGGTAAAACCATTTTTTTTTTTTTTTCGGAGGCAAGCGTTTAGAGAAGGCCATTGGTTTTTCAATCGCCCGCAAGGCCTGCAGTGAAATTTTTCTGGACCTATATCCTTGCGCTGGTGTTGGGTACCCGTGACTTGGTGCACGTAGCCTCATCTCGTCCGTTTCGAGATTGACTTACTGGTTTTATATTTCGAGCGATTGTAAAAAAAACACAAAAAATGTTCATCCTTGAGATTCGGGGCTCTCGATCGTATACTCTCTCGTCCTTCATCGAAATCTTTTGCTCCTGTTGGGCACGCACACTTGCACGCTCGGAGGTAAAAAAAAAAAAATAAATAAATAAATAAATACATCTCGCTTCCCGTGCATGCAAGTTACGAAAGCGCGTCGACTAAATCGACGATGTGTCTTCTTTCGTGACGGGATATAATATTCAAGATTTGATGATAACATCTTCTAGGGTGTGCGCATCGGTTCTCGTAAAAACACTTTCCTCATGACGAAAGCGATCAGAAATATATATGTGTGCTCTCTTAATTTTTTCGTTTTCTTGCGTTTGCTCGTACGTATATAAAAACCATTCGAGCTGTAGTATACGCATTATTGGCTTGACTGTGGTAAGTTATAAGTTTACCCATTCATGCGAGTAAAAGCATGTGTACCATTTTGGCTTGAATACCATCTGTCAAAAAAATGTTACTCAGAGATAAAAAAGAAAAAAAAAGCTTTTTCTTGCTGCATTTGTATGTGCAATAACATAATTAGATTAGAGTGTAAAAATGTTACAGTTGATTATTCATTTTGATGAAAGTATTTTTAGTTTATTGAATTGAAAAAAAAAAAAAAAAAAAAAAAACACCTATTGAAACGAATACAAGTTCTCAGATTACGTGTCGATTAAGATTTGAATGGGTGTACCGTGTTTCGGTATATAATCGTTAAATCTCGGAAACTCATTAATATACATTCCTCATGAATTACATTATACACACAATATTCTTTCTTTTGAACGAAAATAATACACATTACCTCACACGAGCTCACCATTCGTATTTTGGTAGCTACGTGCCACTCGAGAGCCTATGCCCATTATGGGCCAAATTACCCAATCACCATATAGGTAGCTCTTGTTTCCCAATGCGCTATTTCAAGTATACATATTATTACGATTACAAATGGTTGGGATACCAAAATCATTAATCAAATCAATCTATTGTCTGTTACAGGTCAGTTTAACAATTTGGACATTGCACGAGAGAGTTTTACATACAGCGTCTTCCGTTGCGTAAGTTGCGTGTAAAAAAAGAGACACATGTTAATAATTGAACGGTGTAAGCGTTAATGATGCCTTGCGACCACAGCTCCTATAATTTTTGTTTCGTCACGTCAAAACGGAATTACTATGTGATGTTACCATCAATGAAAAAAACAAACCCACTTTTTATCGCAAGAAAACATTATCCTTTCTCTCTAATAATTAGCCATTATTGTGTATAAGTGTACATCAATTGGAATCCGTTTAAGATTATAATATCAGTCGGTGAGTATAGGAAAGAGAAGACTGCTCTACATATTTGTAACAGTTTTTTTTTTTCTACCTTCAAGTATGAACCATTACCAAGTTTTTTTTTTTTTTTTACTATATTTACAGAAACATTTTAATTTCACTCTCTTGAGGCATTATTAAAATTTCATGCGTTTCAGTTTAATCTCATGCACCTATACGTTGATGTAACCTTAGCGCACGTATGTGTTTATAGCGTAAAATTACGCGCCACGCGTCGAGGTTCATTACTCTCATAATTCTACCTTGCAGAACTCATGGTTAACAAAAAAAAAAAAAAAAAAACTCGTCTATGCACGCAATTCTTTACTTTCTTTTGTACCACTAACGATCGAGAAGCAAGATTAAAATTCCCGTATAGTTTACGCTCGTGTTTCAACAGAGCCGTTTGGACCATAGTTGTCACGTTGTGGAGACACAGCTTCAAAAAAAAAAATACATTGTGTACCAACAGTTTCGGTGATAACTCAATACTTTGTTAAACAAGTTGTAGAGAAAAATTTTCATGGGCTTTTATTTCGTTAAGTGAGTTTGTTTCGTTCTGAAAAAAAATTATTTAAAACCAATGAATATTGTTTCTAATTATCATCATGGTCAATGGTTACTCAAAATATTTTTTTTTGAATCTACAGTGATCAAGTTGTTTGACAACCAGACAGTTCGTAGTCATACGTGTTAGTTTATAGAGCATGTAGTATAAAAATGACTGCACCAGTACTATAATCTCAAAGAGAATTCGATTGCAGTAAGTAATCAGTTCGCAGAAAATATGATGCTGTTGGTGCTTTGCTGATGAAACGACGCGTCCCGTGAAACTAATTTTCACTGACCTCCGCACGCATCTACTTTTTTTTTGCCTCGATCCGTGCCCTTTTCTTCATTTCTGCAAATTAGAAAAAAAAAAAAAAAAAAAAAAAAAAATTACTANGATTAAAAAAAAAAAAAAAAAATAAAAAAAAAAACACATGTGCATCAAAGCAAGCGTACTCACATTTACAGAGGCAAGGACAAAAAACCAAAAATGTTATTGGTGCAGAAATTGGAAATACATGCGAAGACGATTAATAAACCACACATTGATCCCCACAAAGCATTTGTACATAAAAAAAAACACATGTGCAGTTGAACTCTTGCGCACATGTTCTATAGCTCCTTAATGCCTCCTCACAGCTTGCGAAATTTGCCTTTAATTTAATGCGGTTTTACGCGTTTCCACGCCAACTTAACTTTGTCCACCTAATGGATTTTCTTCACATCCAAAGCCTATCATTGAAGGTACTTGTGTTGATTTTTTTTCTTCCTCAACCTCATTTCTGTCGTACAGTTTAGTGATGATAATGTAAAATTTGTGAGATAAAATAAAAAACCGGTAATGAGGCAGAATCGATTTGTGATCGTGAACCGAACTGAATTGAGGTTTATGGGGTAACTATTATGAAAAAGTTTCGAAACCGAGATGTGTATACGTACGGTGCTGCGTGAATTCTCGAACGTGCCAATGTGCTGGTGAATTTGGAAATCACATGTATAAATGCCGAAACCGGAATCACGTGGATTCTATTGTGTCGTAAAGTTTAAAAATAGTTTCCATTAGCCTAAAAACGTGTCTTGCAAGGCGGACTTTTCGTGCGTTTGATTTTATTGTGTCTGCCGAAAGAGTGTTATTAATATTGCCTAGTGGGACTCGTAGCTTTGGGTACGGATTGGTTTTTTTAATTAAATTTATCGTTGAATACTTGATTTGTAGAAAATTATTAAAATGTAACGTTAATGCTATTGAAGAAAATTTTTGTAATAAAAACAAAATTGATTAAAAATGTGGTCACTAATTATTAAATATCGGGTAGCTCCGGAAACAAAAATACATATGTTTGTAAACGAATTATAGGGCAGACTTTACTTTATTATTATTATTCTTTTTTTTTTTTTTTTTTCATTTCCTTTTCTAATAAAAAAAAATCCAAGATAAGAATGTCATTGCCAATTTTTCGCAGCCTGAAAATTCCTATTTGTATGCTACGAGCAACTAGTCGATTTCCGTGTACGGGACTCAGTGAGAGCGAGTCGCTGGCGTCGAAATACCACCTGATAGACAATACACACGCAGTGGCAAGTAAAATTTATACCTACGAGATCGCAATACCAAGTGTCACGCTACTACGGACATTACTGACGACGAATCGTTGCGAAAATCCTTGGTCGAATGGAGGAAGTTTTTTTTTTTTTTTTTTTTTACAGTAATTTTTAGATTCACCAAAAGAAGTTAGGTTTTTCAAAGCCATTAACAAACCTGTCATGAATTATTATGTTAGATTTTGGCTTTTCGGGCAAATCAGTTTGATACAAGTTATGATTGTAAAAAATTTTACTCGTCAAAAACATCATTGAAAACTTCTTTTATTTAATTAAAGTTAATGCAAATCACAAGAGTATAGGTATAATAAGTTTGTTCGAAAGCCAATTGTGTTGTAAACAATAGAAGAAAAAAAAACCCCCCAGTCGAACGGTAGAATTTCAAATTGACATTGGCTGATAAACGCGTAAAAAATTGTTCAAGAGAATCTCATTTTGTTGACCACCATCTGATAAAGCAGTAAATTCTCGTCGTGGATGTCCTGCAAAATCCTCTGCAGTGGTGCGCATACTCTCAAGATTACTTGGCTGCCTATTCCCAGGCGCTCTCCCTCCCACCCCGAGAATCCTTATAATCTAACGTTTCACTTGTGACTACAATAATCAAGTGACTGAACCATTTATCTACGCTTACAACTACAACGTCATCGAGCACGGCTAATCGCCAAAAATTATATTCATTTCGGATAACACCCGAAAGGAAAAAAAAAAAGGAAGCCCACTGCATGTGCTGTACGACGCCTCTCAATATTTCAGAGGCAAGCCAGTTGCACTATATAGAGGGAACAAAGAGAAAGGAAAGCCCGCAAGCTCCTCCGGCTTTTGTGTCTCCGGGGACTTTTTCGCAGCTCGACTGGCTCGCGAAATTCCCATCGCGACTCTGGGAGCCTGGCGAGAAGAAGCTCCCAGGCAAGCCTCTCCGTGCCCCAAGCTGTTAAAAGCCACCTGTATAGCTCTCCCTTTTTTTTCACCTCGACACACAGAGCCCCCGATGCGCTGGGCTCTCTGTTTTTTTTTCTCTGCTCGTTCGATTTTTTACGCGTACACCTAGGACAAAGTTATCGATTATTTCCTTCCGGATGTTTTTTTTTTTTTCCCCTCCTATCTTCTTGTCGCGCGTGCGTCAATGTCAATGGGTATACACGTGTACGTGCGTGCATCTATATTTAAAAACCAAGCCGGCGATTTAATCTCCAAAATTACCGGCTATAGCCGGCGTCCTCCGGACAAATAGACGCGCATACGTGTACACGTCGACTACAATTGAGAAATGAATCATTTATCCTCCGACCGCTGCTTTTTTTCTGTATGAAACAGCATAAAGTAAGCACATATTTTAACCCAAGTAGGCATACGTGTCTAGGTTTATTTTTTTAATTTTTTTATATTCAGTCACACGCTCGTTTACCACGGATACATTAGCGTCCCTCCACTTAATATTTATGTCCCTCGCGCGTGTTGTACGGGCGCGCGCCGAGTTTCATTACCTCTGTATATTATATATATATATATATATATATATATATACATCCAGGCGTGGTCACGAAACCGTTTCTATACTTGTACGGTATGCACACCTACCTCGTGCACGTATATGTATACCTATACGTGTACCGTTCACTTTTGCCCCGCACGCGACACAAGGAGAACAAAAAAAAAAAAAAAAAAAGCGCTACGAGTGTGTTTTAGCGCTCACGGTACAGTAACAGTGTAGCCCTTTTATATACTCCCCGCGTTATTTTACGATTGATCAGAGGATAAGTGTTTCAATGTAAGTGTGTACGGACGAGGGAAAGTGTTTTTCGCGCTCGAGCTATATACAGTATTTAATCGCGCATGTACGAAGGATGGCTTCGAAATCGGTAATAAAGGAAGGTCTCGCCGTACAATTGTCCATAGCTTTTCTACAAATAACCGATTATTGAATTTGAATTTGGATTTCTTACGTTAAATAAATTACTCGTTCCTGCTGCTGGATTTTTTCTTTCTTTCTTTTTATAAAAAAATACAGTTACAGTTACCTCGCCTATTACATCCAAAGTTTAATCATTCCTATTGGCTTTACATATATATATAAATGCGAGGGGATAATACATCGACAATCCATGTGGATCGGTACAATTGGCTGTACATCGTCACGCGATCGGCAAAGTCTCTCTTTTTCAACTCTTTATGCGAAAACGCACGGCACCCTCGTTTGTCATCGCCGTCCAAAGAGCACCCCAGGATCTTGTCCCTCGCGGAGCCAGTCCTCCTTGATCATGTCGCTCGCCTTCTCGCCGATCATGATGGTCGGGGCGTTGGTGTTCCCCCTCACGACGAAGGGCATGATGGACGCGTCGGCGACCCTCAAACCTTTGACCCCGTGTACCCTGAGTCTCGGGTCGACCACTGCGGTGGGATCACCCCTCGGGCCCATCTTGCAGGTGCACGAGGGGTGATACAGGGTGGTCGTGTACTCGGTGAGGACGCAGCGCCAGTAGTCGTCGCTGTCGAATCGGTAGGTAACGCACGAGGGCAGCGGCACGTCCAGCAACCGTAGTCCGTTGTCCCTGAAGGCTCGGGTGCCCAACAGCTCCTCGAATATCCGGATGCCGGCCAGCATGGCCTCGAGATCCGGCTCGGCGCCGTAGTAGTTAGGATCGATGATCGGCGCCCCAAAGACCGGGTCGGTCCGGTTCAGTCTCACGGTGCCTCGGCTACGGGGCGCCAGGAGCACCGGCCTCACGTTCAGCCCGTCGTAGTAGGCCAGCGGCATCACGGCCGTCTCCACGGATTCGGTCGGGTCGGCCAAGTAGTCGCCCACGCTCGTACCATCGAAGCAGTACTTTACCAACATTTGCATGGCCGCGTTACAAACGAGTCTTACAAACTTTGAAAATCATCGTGATCGTTGGGATGTTATTACCTGCATGTCCGGCTGGTCGGGGCTGGTCTCGAAGGGCGTCTGGACAAAGGCACCCGCGCCGAGGGAGCCGTGAGCCGACAGAGGCCCGGTCTGGCTGTGCAGCCACCTGACGCAACCAAAGATCAAAACCAGCGTCATTTATCGTGTCAAAGTGTACAACATGTAGGTCTTACTCGTAGGCGTCGCGTTTGATGGCCTCGGGGTTCTTGCTGGTGGCGGTGGCGTTGGACAGTTGGACGATCAGCCCGTCCGTGGTCACGTGGTCCTGGAGGTTACGACCCACCGGTAGGTCCTGCACGAGTTGGATGCCGTGGCCGTGGAGCCACTCGGCTGGCCCTACCCCGGACAGTTGGAGCAGCTTCGGGGAGTCGATGGCCCCGGCGCTGACGATGACCTCCCTACGGGCGCGGGCCACCTGGAATCGATCTTTGTCATTCGCGTGGCTCGGTATGTATATACCAATGGGAAATGCGCGTATGGTTTATTTTATACCTTGGTGGTGGCGCTGCGAGTGCTGTAGTACTCGACGCCGTGGGTGACTTTGGTCGTGGGGTCGATGAGGACGCGCGTGGCTTGGGCTTGGGTCTGTATCGTGAGGTTCGGGCGTTTGTCCCGGATGGTGCGGATGAAGGCGGCGTTGGTGCTCATGCGGGCGCCCCGGAAGGCCGTCGATTGGTAGTGGACGGTGCCTAGCTGCGTCGCGGCGTTCGGGTCGACGAATCTGTAGCCGGCCTCCTCGAAGCCATTTATCACTACCCGCACGTTCGGGTCCATGTATTTGAACCATTCGACCGTCTGGTAGCCGTGCTGGCTGTGGTATTTTCGGTTCTTGTGTACCACCTGACCCAACGCGATACATCATTCTTTATTCGTATGTATATGTGGATCGGGAGTGTACAAATATCGTAGGGATAAACAAAAAATCGAAACAATAATATGGTAGGCAGGTGTCATTACAGACCTATTATAACTAGAAATTTTTTTTTTTATTTACATTAGTGATGGCAACGTGAAAAATGGAACTCACTTCGGGATCAAGATTGGCCTCGGACTTTTTAAAGTACGGCAGCACCTCGTCGTAGCTCCAGCCCTCGTTACCCATGCGAGCCCACGCATTGTAATCCTCCATGTTCGCGCGAATGTACATCATGTAATTCAACACGCTTGATCCGCCCATCACCTGCACACGCCATGACAATCATAATTAGCCTTGACTTTGGAAAATATACCACCGCGAATCTATCGCTCATGCGCATAATTATCTTTTCAATCGTAAAATCAGTCAATCATCGGTGCGCACGTATTTGCCACGATTGATAAACGATTGTGTGATATATATATACATACCTTGCCGCGCGACCAGGAACACGTCCCGCCTCTCTTGGATCGACACGCTCTCTTCATGCGCGTCGTCCTATACTGCCAGTCTATGTTGCTTCCCCTCAGCGCTGGTGCAAAAGCTGGCACTTCGGCTACCAGCGGCTCTTCTATTCCCGCTTCCAGCAACAGCACCTGTTGAAACATAAATCACTTGTATGCTCTTGTGTTTACGGACATATTTTTTTTTTTTTTTTAACGCAAAAAAAATAAAAATTCCTTTCGTATTGTGACTCTATCGAATACCGTGCCGAGGCGCGTTTTTTCTCAAACCACAGTAAAACGCGTCCATCGGCGCTCTCTTTGGTTAAAAGCGCGCGTACCTACAATTATACGTGTCCAGGGTAAATCTGCGGAAACGCCACGTCGCAGTTTTTTTTTTTTTTTTTTTTTTTTTTTTTTTTAAGCACAACAAAAAATTGTTGGTGGTGGCGCGCAGTCCGGAGAGTAAAATTCATCGGCATGCCTATGGACTCGCATTCCTGTACGACTTGAAAACACGCGGGAGCTATGCAACTATTTATATCTACTTGTTGTTTTCGCCAAACGCGCAGCTGTGCGGTCACTTTGTTTTTTTTTTGTCTCTTCGATCCTTACAACAAAAAGGGACACTCCACGGGCGCGGTTCGTTAGCCGAGGCGACGAGAATTGTCGTGTAACCTATTTTTTTTTCTTTTTAATTCTTTTTGCTTATCTGGAATTGCGTAAGTTTATCCTTGTAAATTACTCTTTCCTTTTTTTTTTTTTTTTTTTTTTCTTCTTCACCCGGCGATCAGTTTTCCCGAGCACGGCTGGTTGCTTCATTGTGAACGGGTGTACAGGTTCATGTGACGACTTGC
This sequence comes from Copidosoma floridanum, assembly GCF_000648655.2. The sequence goes on along the minus strand of NW_019379602.1, from coordinate 73,513 downwards.
GGTGTATCGTTTTCACACTCTCGCGCTTTCCGAGTCATCCCGATGTAAAATAATGTACACCACGGGAATTATACTTTTTTCGGAAACAACGACTGCTTTCCCATGCACGTTTGGAGGGGGAAAAAAAGATAGTAGTAATTACACACCTTTCACTTCCAATTTATCGAAAAAGGAAAAAAAATCTAGTTATTCATATCGCGATCGTGTATGAAAAGTATGTGTCTGACATAACGGACTCGAGCCCGAGATAATGCGAGCGCACCGGTTATTACGAATTATCGGCTCGAGAAAACGCAAAATTTCGCCCAACACACGAGCTCCTTGAGCTTTTCTCTTATTCCTGATCCTATACATACCTGAAATTGTTGTGTAAATATTGCGGTTATATCTGCAATTATTACGTATAAGCATTATTTTGTGCTACTGTACTCACTTATATACCCTACAATCACAATCGTAAGTGCTTATTATATGCATTCCTGAATTTTTAAACATGGTTTATGCTTAAAACATCCAAAAGATCATCTGTGTGCGCCGTACACTATATTATTCGGGTATATGATTATTTTTTTTTTCTTTTTAAATTATGTCACACGGCGCACCAAACTCTCTATTCCTTCATTGTCCGACAATACGTGTATGTATGAATGTATACAACTTGGCGCTCCAATGGAGCTGAAAATCCAAAGGCGTTGGAATTGCAAAACGACGTGCACCTATACTCCATGAATGTATAAACACGTGATGCGGATGCATAGATTATAATATTACATCGGCCGCGTGGGAGGGGTACAACTTTAGCAGCAAGATATCTGCGTGTATATGTATAGCTCGCGGAAATCGACTTTTGCTGCTCGCGTTGAAAATCACCGCGGTCTCTCGCTTTTACTCCGATTGATGACTCGAGCCTTTCAAAGGCTAGTAACTACGTTGTATCAGGAAATCCGATTATCGCTCGTTTCCCACTTTTTTTTTTTTTTTTTTATAGATAATTCTATTTACGCAACAAAAACAGTTTGAGAGAGAGAGAGAGAGAGACGTGCGTGACGGTTCTGTTTATATAAATACAACACCAGTTTAATCGAGGCGATGATATACACGCTGTTTTTATATATCTGTGTGTTCAACTTTTAACCGCCGATGCGGCTCTGCTGATTAGTCGGGCTTAATTGATGGTTTTCCATCTTGATTTTTCTTTTATTTGCTTATAATTTTTTGTTTCCCGCATGCAACGCTTACCTTTCCGTAAACGCACTTTCAGTGCGCGAAAGCAAGTGCAGCTTGTTTTATGTACGATATTTCTTTTTTTTCTTTTTCGTTGTACAAAACAAAAGCTTTTACTATAAAGCTGGTTGGTAATTGGTAAATTTTTTTTTTTTACCGAATTTAAAAATTAAATTTGAAACCGTGGCTGGTCCCGTAAGGAGCTCCAATGTAGTATAAATACAGTACAAAGTCGAGTGCAAGTAAATGTCATGCACTATCCGGGTAGCGTTACCCAACACGTGCTTATACATGCAAAGATCTCGTGATTTACTGCCGAGTGAATGATAAAAATTCGATTTTCATAGTTAACTCGCCCAAGAGACCGTACACTTTCACGCTGTATATTTTCTGTTCCCCCCCTTGTGTCTTAAATGACAATTTTGTCATTTATCGTGCCAACGTAAAAATCAGCATAGCCCAAACTCTTTTTTTTTTTTGTTATAGAAAAATAAAAAAATCAAACTCGAACCTTCCAATGGCCGATCTCGCTGAGCCGATTGGCAATGACGCAACCAGCTGATCCAGCCCCGACCACGATAAAGTCGTACTCCTCGGCGTGCGAATCCACGGGCTCGGGAAAGACGGCCCGCGCTGCCGGGGGCGCGTACTCCTCGTTTTCATTGTTCCAGTTGTCGTGAAAGTAGCTCCGCGGCTGCGGATCAAAGGCCGTGGCACGGTGGTGATAATGAGCTATTGGAAAAGCCTCGGGTTGCCCATAGACGCTCGTAGGTTGGGGCGAAAACTGCCGGTACGTAGGCTCGAGACGCTTGCCGAAGTTGGAGCTGTAGTAGTGGTGCAGGGAGTTGTAGTAGGTGACTGGTTTTACGACCTGCCGCTTGATCCTCTGCGCATATTTTGCTCGTGTAAATACTTTTAGCAGTGTTTGTAACAAATAACATGGTCGAGGATAGTGAAACGTTTACTGTGTCATTAGAGAATTGGGACCAAAAAAATGGTACATAATGGCCCTTTGTTATAAATGGTTCAGAATGGATCTGAGGTATAGGAGAAATTGGCTCTTTAAAATATACATCACCAATCAAACTGTTGAATTTGTCATTGTTTTCGTTTAATTTTACAAAAAAGGGCAACGTAGACGGACACTTTTTTGAGCGATAAACAAGAAAACTTGTGCTCGCTTACCAAAGACTGTTCGAAATATTGGCCACTTCCGTAGTAGTCGTGGGACTGATAACTTCGGTCCAAATTGTTGCTAAGCGCTACCGGAGTGGTCGTTCTGCCAGGACCGAAAGGAGCAAAGGACAAAAAGTCACTTTCCGGGCGAACTCCGCGCGCAGGGCTGTCGAGAGAGTAGCCGAACAGGGTCGCCAAAAAATTCATAAAAAGCATCACTGGTGGCTGACACGTCGAAACTTGACTGTAAGGCGGGCAGAGCTCTGCCAAGTTCGGCGGGATCCAAGACATTTTGTAGCTGCTTCAATTTTTCGGATTTTTTTTTATTTGAGGTGACGTTCCGTCTTTTGCGCTCTTTGGACTCTTGAGCCGTATCGCGTCAAATTGATGAGCTTGAGTTGAAGGTTGATTAAGGATTAAATTATTATTTGATGAATATAGTAATTCTTCCAGTTTAGTTGATCAGTGAGTAATCATTTTTTTCAAATGTTTTGCATGTCTTTGTTTACGAAAAACATATTTAATAAAGATGGCTTTATTGAGAAAAAAAAAAAAAAAATTAACTTTTACTATACCTTGTTACGCAAATGTTATAGAGAAATTAAAAAAAAAAAAAAATGTACTCACTGCATTGTTTGTTGAGAGAAAATTTTGTCTAACAAGCCAGACGAAGGCGCCAGGCAATAATGCATTATGTTAAATTAAAAAACCAAGTCTTAATTTCGTTGCTCCGTAAAATCATTTCTATGAAAGTGCATTAAAATTTAGTCGTTTAAAGTAGTTGGATAATCACTAATATCTACAAATAAAAATTTAATGCAATGCCACATTATACTGCAAACAATTGTAAAATGCAAACGAGGTATTTGTTATTATCGATCAAATCATGTAATGTAAAAAAATTTTATTACACTTGGTAGAATCAGTAACTTTTTCCAAGGACTTTCCCACGGAAATATCTCTGTACGGGTAAAGTTATTTGTTTGTAACAACGCTTTTGAAAAAAAAAATTTTTATGTTCATTGCCTAATTTTACGGTATGTCAATAAAACCACGACTCGTAAATTCGTAAGGAACGCGGTATAACTGTCACGACGAAATGAAAGGCAGCTCAAGGAACCGGAGGCCACCACTAAATTGTGTAGAAGGTACCTATTTTGAATAATTCTTTACACAAGAGGGTTGGGAATGATAATGTGATTTGCGTAAATACCGGAGCAATCCACGATATTTGTGCGACAAAATCATCTTCAATGCTGATAAGTACCAAAAGCAAGCGATCACTATAATCTCACGTGCCACTCAATGATTAAACAACACAATAAAAAAAAAAAAAAAAAAATATTCGACCACAAAGTCGCCAAATCGCTACCTAAGGTAGCACTCGATGGCTCTTTCACTTGGCAGTGTTGCTGGACACTATCGAAATGTAAAACAGCAGGCCCCGACCGAGCCCAAACTCTCCGAACCACGAGCATTCGAGCTTCGATCGCGAATGGCACGGAAGGGGAGAACTGCAGGGAGTGATAGTGAAATGTTTCGGCGTGGCAACACTAAAATACTATCTCGCGGGTGGGAAACGCGGTTGTAGGTATACAGATACGCTTACGCCTCAAGGTTATATATGTACATCGTGAGAAGGCGTGTGTAATTAAGGAGGTGCATCACCCTCTTTCTGTTTCTCCCCATTTTTTTTTTTTTTTTTTTTTTTTTATGTGAAAAGTTATGTCAGTAGATTCACAGGAGGCGATAACATTTTAATAGGTATATTTTTCCTAATGACTGGTAGACGTGTAGGTTTTATAAAGATCCGGTTTACGGTAGACTTTGAAAATTGAAAGCTAGTTCCGGATGATTATAGCTTTCGTTTATATTGCACAACTAAGGGCGATCGGTAGTTTACTTTTCCTATGACCAACAGGAGTCATGCCTGCCAATTGCAAAATACAAATCTTGTTAGGAATTAAACACATGACGTGGCCGATTATTTTCGTTGACTACCTCTCTTTTCGCGTGTCGCAAGCCGATGTAATAAGTGAGCACTGTTGGGCCTACTTTTACAATCAGAGCCCGTATCGTTTGAAATTGAATACACGGAATTGAAAAATTGTAGGTATGTGATAGCGAGAAATATTGTAGATGCGATGTTGCATAATTTTTGGTGACAGTTGGATAAAACCTTTTTCTGAAGTTAATTAACTAGATAATATTGCGGTATGTAGATAAGTTCTTACCGTAGAAACTATTTTTTCAATTCCAAAGCAATTGTTGCTACAAGTTATAAATGTTTTTATGAATTGCCATTAAAATGTAGGTAGCTGGCTAGTAAAATTCCTCGTAAATTAGCATCACAAATTAAAAAGTAGTCCCGCATGTATATTTAAATTTGTACACTCGCTTAATATCAATAAGATGTAATAGCAACCCTTACAACTTTCACGATAGCATACTCGTAGTACATAAATCATTGCGATTTCAACTAAATTTCAAAAATGTATTAATGTTGGCTGAAACAAGTATATGCATAACAAAGTCGTCAAAATTTCCGTGCTAACCAGTTCATTCACGGAAGCAAGTTATTCAATTTAGGACATAGTTATACGTTCACTAAAACTGCTCGTAGAAACTTTTTGCAATTTTCTCTAGACTGGCAAATCGATCACGTACATGTTCTTTTTTCTTTTTCATTCCAAATTTTTTAAAGTAACTTCTTCACAACAAGTTAGATAAGTCTAGTAAAAAAAGCAAGGTACACCATTTATGGTATTTAAATTGTAATAGAAAGTCTAAAAGTGCACTAATTAAGCCTTTGAGACGTGTTAGTACGGTGGTTGAAAAAAAACTTTTAAAATTGACACTTTCGTGTACCTCAATCAAAAGAAAAAAAAAAAAAAAAAAAATTAATCTCGTGCTGTTATATGTTACCTCATCTGCTTTTTAAACAAATTTTTATATAAATAATACACTATGTCATGATAGCAAATTGAATCTCGAGAGTGCATTACTAGCAGTGGCCTATTACTTTATCCTTGTGTATTTTGTTTGACCATGGTTTAATAGCCATTCACTGAAAAAGCGTTTTCACCTTGTTACATATCAAAACATTGAATCTTTTCTGCCACTTGTAATTAAAAACGTTTTGCAGCTACATACGTCTATCCATGCAAAGCAAATGATAAGAAAAATAAAAAATAATCCGTGGAGTTACGTAGAAACCCTTTCTCGCATAACAAGGCCGACAGTCAACTGCCGACAGAAAACGGCGATACGAATACACTTGTTCCCTCGGGTATGACAACGAAAGTAGGTACAGGACGAGAATCACTTAATCAGCATTTAATTTTGGGGCTGCATTCAAGGAGCTCTGTATTTAGTTATTGTAAGTCTTTATTCGTCATCTAGTGATATATCTTTCATGTACAAGACGTTATGCGGTTCCATACTACTGTAATTGGTCTTTTTATCTTTAATGATTTTCAGTAGTTCCAAAATAGTGAACAATATTTTTGGCTGATTCTAATTCAATTTATATTGATATTTAAGATAATATATTTTGGAACTCATAGATTTAAATAGCTATTTTTTTGTGGGAAGTAATACAAATGAGTATACCTGGACAAAGTTACTTGAACAAATTTATTGATTATACATTTATGTACATAACGATTTCGTCAGCAGTTCAATTCTTGATTCAATTGTTTTTAAGCCTCTAAAGTGTACAACTTAGTTTTCGTACCTAATAGTGCATGTCACCTATAGGTAAGTAATAGACCCAAGGGACCCTTTGTGCTTGCCCTGGATGGATGCACACCAAGTACCAACTCTATTTTTTTTACTGAGAGCGTAGTCAACGTTCAAAGATTAAAAAAAGCCCAAAATAGAAGACAAACACTACAGTTCAGTTTTTACCGTCCACTCCTTCTTTATCATATCAGCACCCTTCTCGGCTATCATCAAAACTGGTGCGTGTGTATTACCACTGGTGATCTCTGGCATAATGGAAGCGTCGATTACACGCAACCCTTCAACGCCATGTACCTTCAAATGATTATCAACGACTGAATGTTTACTATTCGGTCCCATTTTGCAACTTCCCGTTGGATGGTAAGCGGTAGAAGTTGTATACCTCATGTTACACTCCCAGTATTCTCGAGAATCTGTTGGATATGCTGCACAGCCGGCAATGTTGAAACGATGTAGTTTAGCGTCTAAATCTTTGAATGGTTTCGTCTTTAGTAGACCACGAGCTATGTCTAGTCCTTCGAGCATCTGGTCGATATCCTCTTGATTATCCAAATAGGTCGCGTGAATTTCAATTTGATCTTTGGGATATTTACTTTTTAGTTTTAACTGTCCTATACTTTTAGGATGCAGTAAAATCGAGCCCACTACTATGCTGTCAGATTCCAAATTGAGTTGTAGCATGTCAGACACCAAATCCTCCGCAAAGTTAAAGGCTCTCCCGACTGTGGCTATTTTTTCTGGTTGGTTTTGTGGTATATGGGCAAAATGGAATTGGATATTGCGATAGTTAGCATTTTGATTTTTAGTATTTAAAAATCCAAGGAGATCTGTACCACCTACCGTGGAGAATTCTCCTTTACGGTGCAATAAGTACTCGTACGTCCAGTCTAATATACGCTCTTGTGTATTAGAAGCCTGGGTGCTTTTGTTTAAGAACGTCAGGTAAACTCCCATCCAAATCAAGTGGTTCTGCAAATGTTTTCCAACTGGAAGATCGCCAACCAATTCTACGTTATGGCGCTCCAGTTCTTCTCGGGGTCCGATACCTGACAGCATGAGGATATGTGGAGAAGCGAGTGCTCCCGACGAAACTATCACTTCTTTCTTTGCCTTCAGCTCCACTTGTTCACTCTTTAGTGTCACTTTTACACCAGTGGCCCTTTTTCCAGCCATCACTACTGAATCCACTCTAGCTGACTTCATAACGTAAAGGTTACTCCTGTCCCTAATCGGATTGAGATAGGCCTTGGCGTCGTTCTGGCGAACCCCGTTTTCCAAAGCACCATAAGCCTTGCCAAATCCAATATTCTCTTCTTTGTTGAACATGTCCAAGACCGGTATTCTCAACTCTTTGGCTGCTTCGAGGAGCAAATCCTGGGCCCCGGACACCGAGTAATTGTAAGGCCTGAGCGTAAGTGGTCCTCCAGTTCCAAATGTACCACCGTATTTGGCAACTACCTCTGGGTGATAATTCTCGATCTTAAGGAAATATGGGAGCACGTCCTCGTAGCCCCAGCCATCATTGCCCTGATCCTTCCAGCCATCAAAATCTTGTTTAGTGCCTCGAACGTATAACATCCCATTTATTACCGAACTGCCTCCAAGAGCCTTGCCTGTGGGCCAAGAGCAGCGCTTGTTTCGCATACCCAGGCATGAATATTCGTTTGGCTCTACTTTATAGCCGTAATCCTCGGGTGTATGCTGAAGCAGCAAAAACAGGCCAGGAATATCGCTTGTGAGCGAGGGGTCATCACCTCGTTCGACAAGAAGGACACGCCAGTTGGGATTCTCGGTCAGACGATTGGCCAATACTGAACCAGCTGAGCCACCCCCGGCTACTATGAAGTCAAAGTCCAGGTTTTGATCGAGAATCTCTTGGGTACGGTCGGCCGGGTAGTTGTGCTGGCTCTTTATAGAGCATTGAGCGACCAATAGGGCCTGAATTAGTTGAGTGAACAAAAAGGCTGATGAGTTAGCTGTAGCTGCCGAGGTGCAGGTTTGTACCATACATGACTCCATTGTCTTAGCGTGTCCTAAAAGTAGATTCATATGTATTCACGTGTAGCATAGATTCATTTTCTAGTTTCTTAATTTATTTACTGTACTTTATAAAAAATTTCAATGAGTATTTTATTTAATCTGTCTTTTTAGAACCCTTCAGCTAATTCTATAATAATATACTTGTACATGTACAAATGCCTCGAAAATTATATACACAAAATCAAATGGTAATTGATCTACTCAAGTGTTAGCTCTGAAACAAGACATTTATGGCAGTCTATGTACAGTTCATATCAATATTTGTAAAAAATTGAGTACCGTGTCCAAAAAAAAAAAAAAAATTCAAAACAACAATAAGGGACTTATTAAAAAAACAAACTCGCAGAAACAAAATAAAATTATACCTGTAGCCTCGACTACTGAGCGGATCTTCGTAAAAAAGTGTCACGAGCGCGGAGCGCCAGTAGACAGACAACAAACGCAGATCCACTTGCGTTCTCGACTGCATACGACCGGTAGAACGTACAATACCTGCTTGAATCTGATAAGTTTAATCTCGTACTTTAATTTACCTCGTAATACATGCTATGTATATATTAAAATAGATGTTGACATGTAATTTTCAAGCTTATTAAAGAACACTACGAAAACAAATTAAGTACAGAAATGTATTTTGATATTTAAAGCATCGAAAAAATCTACATGCATCGCACACAGATATACACGCAGGAGGCTATTACGTCCAATGAAAAAAGTACCACAACTCTCATTTTCTATTTGCCGGGTATCTGGTTAAGCTTTATTTTTATTTGCGCCTTCTCTCATCTCGAGTTTCAGTACGAATCAGTCCATGTGATTAAAACACTTTGGTTCGCCTCTGGCATGAAATGAAATCGTAATCTCACCTGCACTAGATCAGCATTACCTGTGTAATTGTATAATTTTATAAGCACATTTTGATATTTGAGATAGTTCGTTTGATTGCTTTCGAGGCGATTTTGTATTATGAACCATATATAAAATTTAATGGAAATTGTTCAAACTAGTTTTTTATTATCAGACACAGCTTCTCCACATGAGTTCATCACATTATCGTTAGAGTGAAAAGTGAAACCATACGTGAAATTAATTTTTAGTATGTAAAACAAATACTGGTCCTAAAATGAGAGTTGATTGACTACTATATATATTACGAATAAAATCGATAAAGTGTCCATGCAATAATTCAAGTAATTTTTATTATGCCTGAATTAAAAAAATATTAACGTTTTTACAATAAAATGTCAAGGTTTACAATGAGAGTAGATTCTTAAAAGGAAAATAAAATTTCCAGCAATTTAGAACGATGTTACTATTATTACCCATTAAATCACTTTACACGTAAATGAGTAACACATGAAAAAATCACTCCGAATAAAAAAACGACAGAGCACAAATGGTTACGCTCGACTTTCCGAACCACAAGCATTCAAGCTTCGATCGCGAATGGCACGGAAAGGGAGTGATGCAGCACAGAAGCTATGGTCGAGTCGAGAGTCATAGCAAAATATTTTAACGTGGCAACGCTGAAATATCTCATGAGTGAGAAACGTACAGCTGTAGATCCATTGATACGCTAACGCCTTAAAGTTGTATACAAGAAATCATATGTAATAAAGGATGTGCACTACACACACATACTCTCTCTTGCTTACCTTATCGGTGATAATTGAATGAAATTTTGCTTAAGTTAACGATGCACGTTATGTACTTCATTACGATATGTAAATAAATTACAATTATTATAGACATTTTTTTACAATTATAGTAAAATTATTGCTGCAGCGGCAAATTACACATATTATAATGTATATTACGAGAAAACGTTTTTATTTACTATTATTGAAATGCTGTTACCGCAAGGCCGTTATAAAAACTATGTTCATGCTGTAATAAGTGTTCCGCTACTACAAAAATCTAAAACAAATAGTTTTTCGCGATAATCTTTTTAATCTGTAACTTTCATACCAGCTTGATGATAAAATACCTCGTAAATATGCATCCCCAATTAGAAAGTGGTCTCGTACACATGTGTTGAAATTTGTATGTTCGCTTAATATCAACAATGCAATGGCATTATTTCATTTTTCTAGGGTAATGAATAATAACATTTATTAGCGCCAGACTTTAATAATTATTGTATTCGATTATTATTACAAGCGAGCTAAATTTTATTTTTGTGTACACAATCAATTCTATTTGAGCATATTATTAAAATGTACAAACTCTTAAAATTTCAGCAAACCTTAAAGGTTGTGAAAAATTTTATGAACCTTAGTTCGAGACAATTATCTACTTACCAGTTATTTAAAAAAATAAATTATTTTATTTATTAAACAGCCATAAGACTATTATAACTGTTCATAAAACTTCTGCAAATTGTACGGACGTTCTTTTTCTCGTTCTTTTTCGTGCCCGGATTTCAAAAGTTACTTTTTTACAAGTTAGATCATTCGAGTGAAAAAAACAAGGCACGCCACTTATAGTTTATAATTTGTAAGAGAAAGTCTAAAAGTACACTAATTAAGCCTTTCAGACGTGTTAGTATGATGGTTGAAAAAAAACTTTGAAAATTGTCACATTCGTGTACCTCAGTTAAAAGAAAAAAAAAACTCAATCTCTCGCACTTTCATATGTTAACTTATCTAGTCTTGAAAAAATTTTTTTATAAATAACACTATATTTTAATAACACAGTAAAACTTGAAGATGTATTTATTATTTGCAGTCACTTATTACTTCATCCTTACGTTTTTTTTTTTCATCATATTCTTATATTCAATTACTGAATAAGTGTTTGTCATTATTGGATATAAAAAAATTTAACTTTCCCTTTCACTTGACAATGAAACTGTTTATTGCTTCGAAAGTGTATCCCAAGAAGGCAAACGATTTGTGAAAAAAAATAACAATAATAATAATAATACGTGGCATTATGAAGAAACCCTTTGATGCGTGAAAAGGCTGACAGTCAACAGAACAAAAATCAATCAGTATTTAATCTTATGGCTTCATTCGAGCGACTGTGTAATTAGTTTTTTGTCTATTAGTTCATACTAATAATTAAGAAACTATATTAGTTATTAAATTATACATTTTAGTTACTGAAACAATTTCACTTACTAAATATTTATACACATTAAAACGACGGTAGTAATTTGATTTATTTATAATTCATGTTAAAGTGCATATACGCGTAAACCCAATGACTTCGATTCTTTAAAGATAGTTTGATTCAGAAATTATCAAAAAATAACCATCCGCATTATAATACATTTTACCATTATAAAGTTTAAAATACAATCGTCTTCAATTACAATGCAATATTAGGTATAGTTAAATGACATAAGCTATTACATCATCGAATTACCGTAATACAATTGTAATATTATGATAAGAGCCTCTAAAATGTACAGGTTACAAAAGTATTACAGCTCAGTTTTGTCCGTCCATTCCTTCTTGATCATATCAGCACCCTTCTCGGCTATCATCAAAACTGGTGCGTGTGTATTGCCACTGGTGATCTCTGGCATAATAGAAGCGTCGATTACACGCAACCCTTCAACGCCATGTACCTTCAGTTTGATGTCGACGACTGAATCTTTACGGTTTGGTCCCATTTTGCAACTTCCCGTTGGATGGTAGACGGTAGCAGTTGTATGTCTCATGTTGCACTCCCAGTATTCTCGAGAATCTGTTGGATATGCTGCACAGTCAGCAATGTTAAAACGATGTAGCTTAGCGTCCAAATCTTTAAATGGTTTCGTCTTTAGTAGATCACGGGCTATGTCTAGACCTTCGAGCATCTGGTCGATATCCTCTTGATTATCCAAATAGGTCGCGTGAATTTCAATTTGATCTTCGGGAGATGTACTTCTGAGTTTTAGCTGTGCCTCAGTTTTGGGATGCAGCAAAGTCGTACCCACAATTATGCTATCGCACTTCGAATTAAGTTCAACCATTTCGGCGATCAAATCGTCTGCAAAGTTAAAGGCTCTTCCAAGTGCGACTGTTTTCATGGGCTGGTTCTGTGGTACGGGCACAAAATGAAACTGTAGATTAGGATACTTGGCATTTGGATCTTTGGTGTTGACAAATCCAAGAATATCGACACCACCTGCTGTGGAAAGTTCTCCCTTACGGTGCAACAAGTACTCATACGTCCAGTCTAATATACGCTCTTGTGAGTTAGAAGCCTGGGTGCTTTTGTTTAAGAACGTCAGGTAAACTCCCATCCATAATAAATGGTTCTGCAAATGTTTTCCAACTGGAAGATCGACAACCAATTCTACGTTATGGCGCTCCAGTTCTTCTCGTGGTCCGATACCTGACAGCATGAGGATATGTGGAGAAGCGAGTGCTCCCGACGAAACTATCACTTCTTTCTTTGCCTTCAGCTCCACTTGACGTTCACTCTTTAGTGTCACTTTTACACCAGTGGCCCTTTTTCCAGACATCACTACTGAATCCACTCTAGCTGACTTCATAACGTAAAGGTTACTCCTGTCCCTAATCGGATTGAGATAGGCCTTGGCGTCGTTCTGGCGAACCCCGTTTTCCAAAGCACCATAAGCCTTGCCAAATCCAATATTCTCTTCTTTGTTGAACATGTCCAAGACCGGTATTCCCAACTCTTTGGCTGCTTCGAGGAGCAAATCCTGGGCCCCGGACACCGAGTAATTGTAAGGCCTGAGCGTAAGTGGTCCTCCAGTTCCAAATGTACCACCGTATTTGGCAACTACCTCTGGGTGAAAATTCTCGATCTTAAGGAAATATGGGAGCACGTCCTCGTAGCCCCAGCCATCATTGCCCTGATCCTTCCAGACATCAAAATCTTGTTTGTTGCCTCGAATATAAATCATCGCATTTATCACCGAACTTCCACCAAGAGCCTTTCCTGTGGGCCAAGCGCAACTCTTGTTTCGCATACCAAGACACGAATACTTGTTCGTCTCCACTTTATAGTCATAATCCTCGGGAGTATGCTGGAGCGTTAAAAGTAAGCCGGGAATATCACTTGTGATTGAAGGGTCATCACCTCGTTCGACAAGAAGGACACGCCAGTTGGGATTCTCGGTCAGACGATTAGCCAATACTGAACCAGCTGAGCCACCCCCGGCTACTATGAAGTCAAAGTCCAGGTTTTGATCGAGAATCTCTTGGGTACGGTCGGCCGGGTAGTTGTGCTGGCTCTTTATGGAGCATTGAGCGACCAATAAAGCCTGAATTAGTTGAGTGAACAAAAAGGCTGATGAGTTAGCTGTAGCTGCCGAGGTGCAGGTTTGCGCCACACACGCTTCCATCGTCGTTAGGATTCCTGAAATTGGATTTATATGTATTTTAAGGGTATTTTTTTGTATTGACCAATAAATTTGTATTACGATGTTTTTAAATCTGCCCTGTTAGAACCTTATAAAGCTACTTCTTTAATCGTTAAGTTGCATTTATGCAAGTACGGCAAAAATTACTCATATAAAGTCAAGTGGTAACTGGTCTACATATACAGTAGCTATAGGATAAAACACATTCATGGCAGTCGGTTGTTCACCTTTCTCTCAACTTCAATAGTCCCAGTCAGTACATACAGCTGCACTGTAAGCGCACGTGCTTAATCTATCGAGCAATGTTTGCGCGAAAGAGCCGCACACGCTCTACTGGCTCTACATACTTACTCTTCATAAGCTTCCCTCGCTCCACCGAGTACTTACTTCAACCGGAGTCGAATGCACTCCATCCCCTCTCTCCCTCTACCTTTAACTTTCTATATTCACAGGCTTAAGCGTATAACAATTTGCTCACCCGATACACGGGTATTCTCGAAAGTCAATGTACCGAATGATAGTATTATCGTAATGATGATAATGGTGGTAACGCTACCTTCAGGATTCATTGGTTTTTCTGGGCTATTACTTCATTATCGTTTCAGTGAATTTTTTACCGCTCCTGTTATAATTGAATAACTGCGAAACAACCATATAGCTATGCAAGTTCCATTTTTATTTTTTGCAAAATTAGTTTGCCGTCATGAATGTGAATATATTTTCGCATTTTCAGTAACTTATTTGTACATATAGTGTAGTCTACGAATATCGACTATCGTTGTGACAATTATATTACTTATCATAATTTTTGTAACGATATTTTTTGAAGTAATGTATCAATATTTGTAGACGTGAAATTAAAGATACTATTTATTTATATAAAATAAATTTTTTAATTTGCCATTTAATCATAAATATACTTATCGGAATTCTAACAATAAATACCTTCTGAGGGCAATAGTATTTAATGCCTCAGTAGTGTGAATCAGTCTACGAATATAGCATAATGTTATCAACATAAATGTGTGACCGTATAAAATAACTGCCCTTCTGATTGAAAACTTATATCATCTCTTTTTTATAACAGGTTTGTAAAAGTGCCTGAAGCGTTATACAAAGAAAAAAAAATTTCTTAAGTAGTTTTTTCATAATTTATTATATAATTACTGTATGCATACTTGTAAAAGAAAAAAATAAAAAATAAAATGAAAAGTGTTCTGCCAATTAATTGGTAAATTTTTCTACGTGATTATTACTTGAAAACTGACTCAGCTTTTTGTTGAACAAAATACTTTAAAATTTTTATTGCTTATTGCGTCATATTATCATACTGTTTATATCTACTTTCACGCTTATCTCCATTTTTTGATTTTCGACGCTGTTCAAGCTTCGACACTCCCTTCGCACTGGGATTTTTAGGCTTATTTCGTTTTTTTATGAGAAAGTTCTTTTGACATATGTTTTGTATGATTCCAAAAAACCAACATTTATAAATTACGCACATATGCTTGGATTATTACTGTGGCATTACAGACAAATTGATTACTGCTTAAATAGCCGTATCAAACGTGATATATTTGTTGTATCCTCAATAACTGTTCTAGCATAGTTAATTTTATAGTAGTACAAGCAATAAAAAGTCCAGTAAGTTGCTAAGTGATGAGTTGCAGAACGAGAATAAAGCTGACATTCGTGAAAAAAAAAAAAAAAAATTTAACTGATTAGAAAATACTGTAAAAATCTTTCTTTTCCTAAATTAAACTCTCAAAGAACTCTTTTGACTATTTATAAGCAACCATTTATTGAGATATTTTCCACTCTAAAAATTTCTTGAATTTAATTTTGTTTTGCAATTTCATGTATTGAGACTAGAGATAACTAAATATTCGAAATTTTTTATTTTGTTTCAGGTGAGTGGAGAAGGCGATGATTTAACGCCTCAATTCCGTGCATGACATAATAAAATTCACCGAGCAAAGGGCAAAAAAAATACCATAACTGACAAGTTAGTAAACGAATTTATAAAACCAAGTGTTGGAACAGTATTATCATTGCAAAAAAAAAAAAATAAATAAAATAAAAATACAAATTTTATCAGAAAGCTAGTGAAAACAAAATAAAATCATACCTGTAGCCTCGACTACTGAGCGGATCTTCGTAAAAAAGTGTCACGAGCGCGGAGCGCCAGTAGACAGACAACAAACGCAGATCCACTTGCGTGCTCGACTGCATGAGAACGGTAGAACGTACAACGCCTACTTAGATCCGCGTTTCAGGCCCCTACTTCTCTCTACCTCTTAGTATACATGTGTAAAAAAAGTACACTTACAGATAACAGATTCATACTATTGAATAACTTTAAGATAACGATGCAATACTAAAGTGTACTTCGATATTTGAAGCATTGCAAAAATCATCATATATCGCACATATACATACGCAGGGTGCTGTAACGTGCAGTGGTGGGGAAACCGCGACTCTCATCTCCCATTTGATCGCTGTCTGGTTATGCTTCTTTTTTTTTGTCTTCTTTTTTTTGCATCTTCAAGAAATGACCTTCTCTCTTTTTGAGTTCTACTTGTCATCACGAGTCCATGTGATAAAGACACTTTGGTTGACCTCTGACGTGAAATAAAATCGTAATCTAACCTGCACTAGATTGTCATCAACAATGCGATTGCATACTGTTATAAACACATTTTGACAATAGTAAAGTTTGCAATTGGAGTAGTTTCGTAATATAAAAAAAAAAATCGCAGTTTTTTTACTGCCAAGGTAAAATCGAAAAAAAAATTTTAAAAATCCGATTCTTTCTCGATGTAATTTTGTAAATCATCGTATTATATAAGGACGTTCCAGATGAAAGTTATAAATCTCAATGAAATACAAATTTTTATAAATACAAATGTTAAACTTTAAAATAAAATAAAATCAATTAAAACAGTCCACAATAATAAATCGAATTATAAATAAAACCGATTCAATTTATTTTGCTGAAGAATATCTAATGTTAATAATTACTCAAGTTGGTGTGCAATCATGTTATTTATTCATATATTTTATTAAATACGTGGATTGTTCAGACGGAAGCTCATAGGCTAAAGGCTACACTAGAAGCCTGTATTTTTCCAATAATAAACATCAACTAATAACCTTTTAACATTGATTCATAAATAATCAAGGCTATAATTGAAGGAATTTATTTCTAATTATGTTGAAAAACGTCTAATTTTTAATACAAAACATTAAAAGTTGTACATCAGAAACGCTTTTTACAGTTACAGTTTTTCTCCACAATGTCATCTAAACAATAAAAATTGTTGTTAATTCATTAAAAAATCGTTTCACAGCAATACAACTAAGTTTTAGTGGGTATTTCAAAATAAAGTGGTAAGCACGAAATTTAAATATTTTTTGAAAAACAAGATTTTTTAAGAATATTATGTACGATGAATTACATTTTTTTTCTCCAGCGGTAAATGCATGGTTTTCAAAGATTTTTTGTATTTTTTAATATAAATTCATTGTAACGTGATAAATAATTTTTTTGAAGTTACAAGCCTCTAATTCTCTACTCACTGACTGTTGAGCTATTCCATTGAATTTCTAGCTTAAATTATACGTCTAACGCTCGAAAAACTCGTGCCATTGTGGGATAATTTTTTCTTTTCAAAGAAAACTAGACACGAACTTATCATAAGAATGGTATTATGCCACCGAATACATAAATGAAAAAAAAGGTTGAAAGACTGTTCTGAACATGAGTATAGAAGCGAAAAATTCTTACGTCCAATCCGATGTTTGTTGAATTATGTCAAGGTTCAGAAGTTGTGCGCATAAATTTTGAATTATTGATGAAGTGTCATCTTATAACTACACTAATCACGGAAAAAAGCAAATTTTTGATTGAATTTTTTTTCCTTCGGGGGGATATATTTATCAAAGTCATTTTTTACAAAGTGTTATGTGAATTATTTATTCGTGCTCATTGCAAGATCCACATATAGCCATTAATGACAGTACACTGGATAAATACACGTTGGGTTGAAGACGATTAAAAAAAAAAAAAAAAGAAAAAAAATCAATCAACACGCGCAAAGAAATCATAGTCTCTCGCGTAAGGGGCATAAAAAAAATACGCCATCGACATTTCGATCACACAAGCACACTGAAAAACTTACAGCTACAATATAAATATATATCGGGCTACCCATCAGGTATACAGTGTTCGTGATATCCGTACAAGATATGTTTCCACCAAACTGTCGATAACCTCGAAAAAAAACAAAGACACAGTATCCTCGCTCAGTCAGTCACAATGAAGATGATCCTGCGGCGCCAGCGCGGCAAAATCAAGTGTCCTATCCGTGTCTCGGCCTGGGAGGATTCCACGCCGCTTGGATCATGTCCGCGGCTTTTTCTGCCACGGCGACGATGGCCGCCACCGGGTTCGCGTTGGTCAGCACGGGAAAGATCGAAGCATCGGCCACTCGGAGGTTGCGCACGCCGAGCACTCTCAGCTCGGGATCGACGACACTGCGAGGATCGGTGCGCGAGCCCATGCGACAGGTTCCGGATTGGTGGTTCTCGGGACCGGTTTGCGCCCGGATCAGGCATTCCCAGTAAGCGTCCGTGCCGAAGTAATATCTTCAACAAGAGAGAGAGAATTGCACGGTGTGCTGGTGGTAGGAGAGAGGCAAGGTCGCGCGAGTCGAGGAGAAGAGAGATTTTTTTGTTGGGGGGAGCCGTATTGGTAGAGAACTGCTCGTACGTATGTATATTACAGCTTGAGTTTTCCCGATGCGTTTTTGTTTGAAAAAATAAAAAATAAAAAAAAAAGATAATTACCATCTCTGGAGAGAGAGGTAATTGTGCTTCGTTCTTTGTAGCTTGTCCATAAGTAATCAAATATTCGTATGATATACATTGATACGAAATTATCCTGCATCTGATGATTATTTAAGAGCGATAAAAATCTCTCTGTGTAAGTGTTGAGTAATTTTAGGTAATATTACTTTTGGTTGCGATGGTATGTACCATTTACCACAAATCGTTTTACTATCAATGCTATTATAGAAAACTCTGATTTTTGTTGTTTACAAAATCCATGGAATGATTTTGCGTGGAACGCGAAATTTACGATAATGTTCATGAGATGATAATAAGCATGCCAACGAGAGCATTTTTTTTTTTCATTACATCGTTAAATCCCGACCAATTTTACAAACATGTAATTAATATATGATAGCACAAAAAAAGACACAAATCAGATGTGCAATAGTTGAACTTATTTCGTTACGCGAGTAATTTAATTTCATCCACCCGAGTGACGCAAGGAAAAAAAAAAAAATTGACCTACCTCGAGCACCATGGATGGGGCGTTTTGTCCACCTTCATGTCCCACCTCTTCAAAGTCTGGGTATCGGTCATCTCGACGATTTTCTTGACACCCTCGATGAGCACCCTCATGTCTGTCTCGTTAGTAAAGTAATTCGGATAGATGAGCGGATGGTCCAACGGATCGCTCGACCTGAGGGTGAGGTAACCGCGACTCCTGGTCTGGACGACCGTGGGCCTGGCGACGATTTCCCGCCGTGCGGGACAGGTGCCGAGGGAGCCGTCCTTGCACTCGATGTCCAGGCCCGTGCGGGCACAGGTCGAGCTGAACCCATCGAAGAATACCTGAACGTCCGGGACGCCGCGCTTCGTGTAGCTGCTCTCCAGGAAGGCCGTCACTTGGGTCAAGCCTGTACTGGACATCGGGCCCGTACGCCTCAACAGGAACTCGTTCACCGAGTCCGTCGACAGAGTCTCGTAGTAGTCGTCCTTTATCGACATCTGAAACGACAGCAGCGATCACTCAGATTAGGGTCCTAAGGGTGTCATCTTTCAACACCTGCACTATCATGTAAATATTCGTTCGGACCTTTACGCCCACGGATACGTGGTTCTGCAGGTTCCTGCCGACCGGCAGGTCGATGATCACGGGCAGGTTGAGCCTTTCGAGCTCCTCCCTTGGCCCGATCCCCGACAGCATCAAAAGCTGGGGGGAGCCTATGGCGCCGGCCGAGAGGATGATCTCTTTGTTGGCGAAGTAGGTCCTCTTGGTGCCGAGCTTGTCGATGAGCTCGATTCCCGTGGCCCGCTTATCCCACTCGTTTGTCCTCACTTGCGTCACGTGCGCGTTCGTCAGGACGTACAGGTTACGCCTACCAGCCACGGGTCTCAGATAGTACCTTGGACAGTAATTGTGGTTTTTAATGTCATACAGCCAAAAAACCATAAAAAATTGGTACTAATTTTGTTTACTTTTTTTTTTTTTTTTTTTTTTTTTTTTTTTTTTTTTTTTTTTTTTTTGTGAAAACTAATGAAGATAATGAAAAAAAAAAAATAAAAAGGGGATGAGCCCACCTTGAGGTTGTGCCCCTCAGTCCGTCTTGGGTGAGCATGGGCGCGACCATGAAGCCCGTCTGTTGGTACTCCTTGAAGTCGGAGGTCCTGTACCCCATCTCGGAGGCAGCTCTCATCATCTCGTTGGCGAAATCGGGCTTGTGCTGAAAGTGATCGATGACGAGGGGGGCGTCCGTGTTGTACCGCCGGAACATCTTATGGTTGGTGAAGACCGATCTGATGGGGTTCTCGGCTTTCTCGAAGTACTTGAGCAGCTCCTTGTAGGACCAGCCGTGGGCGCCTTGGCTCGCCCACTCGTCGTAAAAGTCGGGGTGCCCACGGACGTACATCATTCCGTACATGCCCCCAGTGCCCGAGACCATCTTACCCCGCGGCCACGCGCACACCCCATTGGACTCTGTAACAACGGTACACGTGTATACAACATAAATACGAGGAAGCTCGTGTATGGGTGTACATGTGGTTGTCCAACGAACCCAAACAGGCGGTGGAGTTGGGCTTGGTTGGCTCGGTCTGGTAACGCCAGTCGAGGGACGAGTTGATGGCGTTGAACGCCAGGCCTGGGATCGCGGTGAGCGATGGCTCCTCCGGGCCCGCCTCAACCAGTAGCACCCTCCAGTATGGGTTATCGCTCAGTCGTCTCGCTATTATCGGCCCCGCGACTCCGGCACCCACGACGATAAAGTCGAACCTGTGTGCATTACACATAGATGCGTCCGTAGTAAGTTACCCTCGGTGACATTATTACGTTTGTGTTGGGTTTACCATTGCTCGGTCGGGGGCTCATCGGTGCCGGTACGTCGGCAGGGATCCGAGATGTCGCAGCGTGTCATCATGAGGGTCTGCAGCAGGGTCATGAAGGAGGTGATCCGGCCGCAAGCCACGTTCATGTAGGCAGTGTCGTTGAACCTGCAGTGGCAGCATCCCTCGTTCGTTACGGTGCCGGTGTGACCGTATGGGGAGTAGTTGTTGTCCTTGTAGTTGTTGATGTTGTTGTGGTAATTGTTTGGCTGATTTGTTTTTTTGATAGCGTGCGGTAAACAAGTATTATTTATTATAATATATTGTATAATTATGGGGGAAGTTTTCTTGTACAACAAAGTATGTATGCGCGATTCTGTTGAAACAAAACTCTTGTAGCGTTACGAGAGTGACTATCACGTTTTATTGATGTAGCGCTGAAAAGTTGATCGGCTCCCGAATAAATATTTGAGCATAGATTTTCTTATTATTTATTACCGCGTTTCTTTGCTTTGATCTGTCTTGGATGTTTCGCAAACGCCGAATGATCCCCGATTGTTTATGACGCAACGTATCTTAGAATTTTTTTCTTTTGTTCAATCAGAAAAAAAGAATCTTTTTACAAGCATACAACGACAGCTAAGAAAACTGAATAGTCTTGTTTGTAGTTTCGGGTATAAAAATAATTTGCAAAGTTATTAAATAGGGGAATTTAACAAGTAGAACGAAACAAGATGAATAAAATACTTGTAAATTAAGTATACAGCGACTACCACGAAATTGCGTACATCTTTACAATACATTTAAAATCTTCAGTAAATATTATGACTTAACTAGTATACCTTTTCACAATAAGTAAAAATAAAAACAATTTTGTTTCGACAAGCTTAGTAAATTTGGAAATAAACTAAAAACCTTAACAAGGCTTATAGTGTACTAAAGAGCGCGTATATATTTTCAAGTTAAATCAATTTTTTTAAACCAGTCACGTCACAAAATCTGATTATTTATTTGTTAATTTTTATCATTCATTTATACAATGAAGTTTCACTGTTTAAAAGTGGATAATCACTGATATGCAGAGATATATTTTGCACTTCTTCAATTAGTAAATATTCAACGAAAACAACTGATGTTTTATTAAAAATGATTGTTTTATTTTTATTCGATCGTTAAAAAAAAAAATATAATAATATACGAATCAATTTTAAAAAACTGATTATTTTTTCTATATCTTACATCTGAAACAACACATTAAATAATTTTATGTCAAACTGACTTTGAGATATTGTAAAATATTATTTTTAGATTACGTTTCAAGATAAAATGAAAAAAATCAATCGCGTTAGCGTAAAACAGAACTTATAGTGATTAAGCTATTCTTATCGTCACCTGTCCACTTTCAAAATTGCTCACTTAGCAATGTATGAAGTCAATGAATTGATTTTATTTTTTACCCTCCAGTACATTAAAGTTATCGATTAAACGTACATAACTTGTAAAAACTTGTGAAATAATTTTAAACACTAAATTTTTGTGAAATAGACTATTCCTCCAATTTTAATCCTCAATTCCGTACATAAGAAATTAATAAGTAAAGAAAAAAAAAAAGCTTTTGGTTTCGTAAACACCAGTTATTGTATTTCCATGTTAAAATCCAGCTCACGAACTGTCACGAAACTACTGCAGGTTTTTACAACGATATTACCAATAATGATCACGTATATCGGTGTGTTTCAAAACAGCGCGTGTGAACAATGTCCTATGAACCGCAAACAATCCCGAATACATGGCCGGAACATTAGAAGAAGAAAAAAAATTGTTTACCCTCGAGATAGTTATATATTTACAAATCATGAATAAAACCACACACTTACCTCATAGTGCAAACCTGCGGCCGTCCAAACTCCGATGGCGAGAAAAACCACGGCGACACCCCGTGTCCGAAGTTCCATGTTCCCAATACGTGATTACTGCAGCGCATAAAATAGGTGTAATTTATGTCATTTGTAAGAAACTCCACATATCATGTCACACACACGTGCAGGCGTGCACATCCATATAAATGTACACACCTACCGCGGTGCAAAGAGATAAAATTTTCCCATCGCGAGAGCCGCGTGAAAATACATTATTATTATTAATCGACTCGTTCGAACAATGGGTATAGAATTAAGCAAATACGATAAAGTTTTCTTCGATGAAAGAAAAATTCACACACAGTCGCTCTTTTTTTTTTTTTTTTTTTTTTGTTGCACCGCGCGGCCGAGGCGTCCTTTCATTATATTTCTTCCCCCACCCTCTCCTGTCTATTGTAAACTGCTGCTCCATTTGCACAATTTAACCAATAAATTTTCAAGCTCCGATGGTATCGCTGAAAAATTACGCTGGCGATCATTTTCCGAGAACCACCACGCAGTTCGCGCCACGAGCGGAAGGAATACATTTTCATCGCGCTTATGAAAGAAAGTCTGTTTCGTCGCAACGGCGTTGCTCCTCTTGAAAAAAAAAAAACTTTGGTAGCCTTTTCACGCAACTGCCATTGGAAACTGTCGGAGGACCCGGTGCATCCGCGATAAGCAAACACAAACGACTCGACGCAGGCTATCACGGATGGGCTTATCGAGTGACAATTTCACTGTTTGTGCGCGTGTACCTATTTTCACTTATGTCAAAAAAAAAAAATGAGCCATTTTACTTGATTATCTTCGGTTTACTCGCGTACAGATTTTTATTGTTAATCAGTAAAACAGAACAATCAAGTTGAAGGTATCAAGATTTTACTTCCTCATTGATTTGATAATGTTATCTCGTCTTTATAGGGTATGCGTAGCGAAGGAAATTTAAATCGTGTTATTACTGTAAATATACTGCATTGATAATATTAAAAACAGAAATTCACTGCAAAATCCACTTACACGTGTCCCGAGGAAAAATGCATAAATTCTTCCTGTGAGGGAAATTTAAAAAAATTACTCCGTCGACACCGCAAAATCAGAAAAAGAGACGCTCGCGAGACAAAAAAAAAAAAAGCAACTTTCGTCTTACGAGAAACAGATAGACGAAAACCGAAGAAAGTGGCCCAACTTTTTTTTTTTTCCTTTTTTTCCGTCCAGCGGGCTTCGAAGTTCGAAAGACACTTCCGGCGTAAACCTGATTTTGTACTGAAAGTTCCGACAGAAGCGACCGAGAGCCGTAACCGTTTAAGCGCCAATGAGGATTCAACCGACCGAATATTACATCGCCAGCCCACTATATGACTTGGATTTCATGAAAGGCTACGCGATAAAAAGCTCCCCCTCTACTTGCCGCGTGCGTTCGCGCTTCTTTTTTTTTTTTTTCTCTCCCGTTGCCGGCTTGTTACTCCTCTTTGACTGTTACATCCACGCGAAATCCCCCCAATTATCCAACGGCCCCTCGATGAGCTTTCTTTTCGGGTTTTATCGTCTGTTGTGAAAAATCCTCGTCCTTGGCGGTCGCTCCTGAATTTTCGTTTTTACAATCCAAGCTCGCGAGTAAATTACACTACTGGAGCAGCTTACGTATGGATTTGCCCGAGACTTGCGACAGACGAGTACATGTAGCTTCCTACGCAAGCCTTACACAAGTCTTGGGCAAGGCAGCTTGCAATGTTCGGATACACTCTTTTAGCAACTTTTGTGGCAGACGTACACGACAGAATAAGCGAGCCTTAAATTACATTTTCGTAGAACTCTGCTATCATTTTGCAATTATAAAGAAAGAGATCGATCCATTTTTTTTTTTTTTTTTTTAAATTATCAAGGCGTCCTTTACTCTTAGCCCCGCTGCACAATGATGCAAAGAAGAAAATAAAGAACATTTTACAAATGTATCGGAGAAAGGGAGAAAGTGAGGAATAATCATTCGATCAAACATGGTAATTTAAATTAATGCAATTTCACAAGCAGCCGTGCAAAAAATTTGCGTAACGCTTGCATAAGAAGCTGGCGCACTCATATGTAGCAAATCTGTCGCAGGTGTGCTTGAACTTTACAAGGAGCCTTGCAAAAAAACTTACGTTAGGTTTACATAAGTATCTGGCTCTCAATCGTTTGTTCGGAATCTTCCGGAAATGTGTACAAGATCAAGAGCTTATAACCCATATTTTATATTTATTAGAATTCAAATGAAGAAATCACGATGATAGAGTACTCCAACCACACTACGAGAAAAATTTAATAAAAATTACTGTGCTGGAATGGTAATCTGGTGTCATCCCGCCGTCTAGGCTGGAATAAAATTATTGTTCCAATAGTAAAAAGTCTCCAGACACGACCAAACACTACCAGATTACCATTCTACCACAGTAATTTTTATTATATTTTTCTCTCAGTACACATATAGATAAAGTTAATGAAATATAATTTTAAACAATGAGGTATCAGCGTAAAGTATGAAAGTGCAATAAGAAAAAAAAGAGCCAATGACTATTCAACAATTTACGATTTATGACTTTTTAGTTTTGGATAACAGCACACGTAATTTATTGATAAAAATAAAAAAAATAAAAAAAATAAATAAACAAAAAGGTTTCAGAATTACCGTACAACACAATCTGATCGATCAATCAAAAATTAAATCTTAGTAAATTCATGAAATCAAAAGTACTTTCACAATTGAAACCCCTGTGGGTTGGGACGTTACGTTTTTTTTTTTTGAACGTCAGATCGATACGGCAACTCGACGTTAGTCTCAGCCTCGCAGGCGCCTTTCGGTAAATCGAGCTTCCACGACAGCGGCGCCCTACTATACGTTCATCCATGGTATCCTTTTCCGCGATGTCACGATGTTTGGCGTCACTTAGGGGCCTCCCCTCTGTTCCATGTATCCCCGAATCAATATCCTTTTTTAAGGGTGCTTGTTTGGTTGTTTTTTTTTTTTTTTTTTTTTTTTTTTTTTTTTTTTTTTTTTTTTTTTTTTTTTTTTTTTTTTTTTTTTTTTTTTTTTTTTTTCTTCCTGTAGCTAATATAAATTGCATGTGGTTTTTACAATAACCGTCCGGAAGAATCATTTATAAATTTTCCAGATCCGAAAGGCTGTAATGTGCAATCGTTGTTATCGAATCGTTGGGAGTTACGGGGTTCCCGCATCGTTTGAAAAAGTTTTTTTTTTTTTTTTCTCATGGCATCAAAAAAGTGAAAACTTTTCTTGCGCGCCGAGAAAAGAGGAAAAGGCGTTCAAAATAAAAATCAGAGTAACGTGCGGGTGCTTGTTTTGCAAGTGTCCTTCGAATGGCAGATTGTCGTTTAATGGGACACTTACAGAAGCAACGTAACCTGTATTTCAGTCACATACGTGAATATTAACTTTTAGTGATTTTTTTATTTTTTACTGACTGAACATCAAATGCTGATTGTCCAATGTATCATTACAAGATTGTAGGCAAATGAGTAAAAAAAACAATGAAAATGTTTTGACAAGCTGCATGTGTGTGTGTGTGTGTGTGTATACCTGTAACGCATTGTTCAATCACAGTTGGTAACTACAACAGTCATGTCCCCCATGGAACGACTATTTGTACACGTGCTTTGATAAAATTTATCAAGAGACCTCGATTGTGAGGTTGCGTTTTCGTCAGCTAATTTTTGAAGGATCCAACAAAACTTTTGCGGGTATACCGATGCCCTTCCTTCTAGGTAATTTAATGCAAGATAGGCATTAATCAAGTGGGGTAAGCACGGCATAATATGAAGGTAAAACAATATCTAAAACGACGTGACGTAAAGGAAGGACAAAAAAACCCCCAGGCAGTTCAAACGTCAGTTGTAGAAATGGAAAAAAGCCGCAAACACCACTTGTGTTAAACAAGGTGGAACAATAAGAACACTTTATTTTTTCTCAATATTTCACATTTGGCTCTGTTTCGTTCAAATTTGATCTCAGCCTGGGCGATCGAAATCGAAGATCGAACTTACATTTATCGCCAGGACTTTTTCCGTTGTGAGGCTCTGGAAAATAAACCCAACGTGTTAGATGACGTGGTTGGAGTCGCACGCAAATACTCGCTGTATCACAGTCCAGTACATTGCACACGAATTACTCTGTTTTCTTACGTTTTGGGAAATCCAATAGCGAGCAAGTGTTTTCCAATTTAAAAATTCGAATGACTCTTGCTTCTTTGCCGATACTTTTGTTGGGATTCCCCGGCCTTTAGCTCAACGAGGTCGCAGGGTAACTCTGTTTTTGTTTAATGTAGATAATGACATAAAAATATTTTCTAATCGATTCTTTTTTTTTTTTGGCGCATCGAAGGTATTGGTTTGAGAAAAAAATATTATTTTTCCAAGCGATGACCTGCTTTTAAATTGTTCAACTGACCTCAAAAGGATGCTAAACTTTCTATGGAATGATGAGAAATATCAATGGGTCGGTTTTACTTGAATTAGACATTAGCAAACATTGAATTAAACGCGCTTTGAAAAATTTTTCCATGCCGCTAAACGTGTCAAAAACAAGTATGCCAGTCTTGTAATAAAAACCATATTTTCCTTAATATTGAGTTTTATGAAATATAATTTTGTAAAATAAATTGAAAGCAATTTTTAAGTCTTAGTTTTAAAAAATTCCACCAGCTCGACCAAAAACTATTAAACTCCCGTGACTTACGCCAATAACTTACATGAAGAGATGAAGGAAGAAAAAGGGCACGTGTGGTCGTTCCTAGTAATGTGGGCTACTACCTACAGTGCGTGACAATAGAAGAGCTAATAAATTATCTAGGGTTTATGGGAGACTTGGGATGACGAAAATAAAGGGAGCCAACTTTTTATAGAGTACATTACCTACTTCTTCCATAAAGCATACGAGGGTATAAAAATGTGATGATTGTGCTCGAATTCGCGGTGACATTGACTTCTTCGAACTGTCTTGGATTTTTTTTGTGTGTTTCGAACCACATATCAAAATTTTTCGACAACTGAGAAGATAACATTTTTACTAAATTTTTTCTAATGATTTTTTAATGTTAAAAAAAATATTACTAGTGACAGATTTCAATCTTCTTGTCGTTAGATAAGATTGTTTACATTTACATTCACAAAAAAACATCTATTTACACGATTGTTAAAAAAATTTCTTCACGCGCAAAATTTCACATGATATCCCTGTGAAATATTCTACCTCCCAATAGTTGAAGAAGAAAAATACCTTCCATGTATGTAAGTACAGCTTTTGGTGACAAGTGACAGTGTTATTATAATGTCATTTCCAAGGACGTATAATATATCTTTAGGAGAGAAAGAAAGGCCTAATGTTGTATGAAAAATTAATTATTGCATATAATTATGACTCTTTTTTAAAATACAGAAGAAACTCACAAAAAAGCGCATTTTTAGAGGTCATTGAACTGGAAACTGAAAGTACAAATTTATTTCTCGCTTTTTTTTTTTAATTTTTACTTAAGAATAATGAGAGTTATAACTGTTTAACAAAAAATTATAAGTTAAAGAAAGTCAATCATCACTATAGAAAAATTTATAGAAATTGCTCGATTATAGAGGAATGCAATTTTCAAATCCTCGAAATTCATTGAAATAGTCTAACACATTGTCATTTATTTTCGTCGACTGTTTCATTATTTGACAAATTTAAAGCTAAAAATACATCTCACTTTCGTACCGAAATTTTAAAAGCAACACAATTAATGAATAAACGAAATTATGTAGTAACGTTCTTTTACGCTCAAGTATATATGTACAAGTCAACATTTTTAATTAATTTTCCGTTGAAGTATCCCGAAAAACCTTGTAGAAAGATTTTAATGAGAACGTACGAAATTCGAATTCCACTCTTGAAAAAACTCGACTGTGATGGAAATGTATTTTTAATTCGTGTATCTCTTGAGAATACAAGTCAAGGAGGAAATACGCTTTCATTTTGCTTGCATCAAATCGTACCTGTTAATAATAATAAAAATTAAAAAAAATTTATCGTTCAATTTACTCTCGGCTGTTGGCGGAAGCGCATTTACGAAAAATTCAACTGTCGCGTGTTTGCTTACACAAAAGATTGAAACATACACATACACTTCGATCGTTAAAAAAAAAAATATAATAATATACGAATCAATTTTAAAAAACTGATTATTTTTTCTATATCTTACATCTGAAACAACACATTAAATAATTTTATGTCAAACTGACTTTGAGATATTGTAAAATATTATTTTTAGATTACGTTTCAAGATAAAATGAAAAAAATCAATCGCGTTAGCGTAAAACAGAACTTATAGTGATTAAGCTATTCTTATCGTCACCTGTCCACTTTCAAAATTGCTCACTTAGCAATGTATGAAGTCAATGAATTGATTTTATTTTTTACCCTCCAGTACATTAAAGTTATCGATTAAACGTACATAACTTGTAAAAACTTGTGAAATAATTTTAAACACTAAATTTTTGTGAAATAGACTATTCCTCCAATTTTAATCCTCAATTCCGTACATAAGAAATTAATAAGTAAAGAAAAAAAAAAAGCTTTTGGTTTCGTAAACACCAGTTATTGTATTTCCATGTTAAAATCCAGCTCACGAACTGTCACGAAACTACTGCAGGTTTTTACAACGATATTACCAATAATGATCACGTATATCGGTGTGTTTCAAAACAGCGCGTGTGAACAATGTCCTATGAACCGCAAACAATCCCGAATACATGGCCGGAACATTAGAAGAAGAAAAAAAATTGTTTACCCTCGAGATAGTTATATATTTACAAATCATGAATAAAACCACACACTTACCTCATAGTGCAAACCTGCGGCCGTCCAAACTCCGATGGCGAGAAAAACCACGGCGACACCCCGTGTCCGAAGTTCCATGTTCCCAATACGTGATTACTGCAGCGCATAAAATAGGTGTAATTTATGTCATTTGTAAGAAACTCCACATATCATGTCACACACACGTGCAGGCGTGCACATCCATATAAATGTACACACCTACCGCGGTGCAAAGAGATAAAATTTTCCCATCGCGAGAGCCGCGTGAAAATACATTATTATTATTAATCGACTCGTTCGAACAATGGGTATAGAATTAAGCAAATACGATAAAGTTTTCTTCGATGAAAGAAAAATTCACACACAGTCGCTCTTTTTTTTTTTTTTTTTTTTTTGTTGCACCGCGCGGCCGAGGCGTCCTTTCATTATATTTCTTCCCCCACCCTCTCCTGTCTATTGTAAACTGCTGCTCCATTTGCACAATTTAACCAATAAATTTTCAAGCTCCGATGGTATCGCTGAAAAATTACGCTGGCGATCATTTTCCGAGAACCACCACGCAGTTCGCGCCACGAGCGGAAGGAATACATTTTCATCGCGCTTATGAAAGAAAGTCTGTTTCGTCGCAACGGCGTTGCTCCTCTTGAAAAAAAAAAAACTTTGGTAGCCTTTTCACGCAACTGCCATTGGAAACTGTCGGAGGACCCGGTGCATCCGCGATAAGCAAACACAAACGACTCGACGCAGGCTATCACGGATGGGCTTATCGAGTGACAATTTCACTGTTTGTGCGCGTGTACCTATTTTCACTTATGTCAAAAAAAAAAAATGAGCCATTTTACTTGATTATCTTCGGTTTACTCGCGTACAGATTTTTATTGTTAATCAGTAAAACAGAACAATCAAGTTGAAGGTATCAAGATTTTACTTCCTCATTGATTTGATAATGTTATCTCGTCTTTATAGGGTATGCGTAGCGAAGGAAATTTAAATCGTGTTATTACTGTAAATATACTGCATTGATAATATTAAAAACAGAAATTCACTGCAAAATCCACTTACACGTGTCCCGAGGAAAAATGCATAAATTCTTCCTGTGAGGGAAATTTAAAAAAATTACTCCGTCGACACCGCAAAATCAGAAAAAGAGACGCTCGCGAGACAAAAAAAAAAAAAGCAACTTTCGTCTTACGAGAAACAGATAGACGAAAACCGAAGAAAGTGGCCCAACTTTTTTTTTTTTCCTTTTTTTCCGTCCAGCGGGCTTCGAAGTTCGAAAGACACTTCCGGCGTAAACCTGATTTTGTACTGAAAGTTCCGACAGAAGCGACCGAGAGCCGTAACCGTTTAAGCGCCAATGAGGATTCAACCGACCGAATATTACATCGCCAGCCCACTATATGACTTGGATTTCATGAAAGGCTACGCGATAAAAAGCTCCCCCTCTACTTGCCGCGTGCGTTCGCGCTTCTTTTTTTTTTTTTTCTCTCCCGTTGCCGGCTTGTTACTCCTCTTTGACTGTTACATCCACGCGAAATCCCCCCAATTATCCAACGGCCCCTCGATGAGCTTTCTTTTCGGGTTTTATCGTCTGTTGTGAAAAATCCTCGTCCTTGGCGGTCGCTCCTGAATTTTCGTTTTTACAATCCAAGCTCGCGAGTAAATTACACTACTGGAGCAGCTTACGTATGGATTTGCCCGAGACTTGCGACAGACGAGTACATGTAGCTTCCTACGCAAGCCTTACACAAGTCTTGGGCAAGGCAGCTTGCAATGTTCGGATACACTCTTTTAGCAACTTTTGTGGCAGACGTACACGACAGAATAAGCGAGCCTTAAATTACATTTTCGTAGAACTCTGCTATCATTTTGCAATTATAAAGAAAGAGATCGATCCATTTTTTTTTTTTTTTTTTTAAATTATCAAGGCGTCCTTTACTCTTAGCCCCGCTGCACAATGATGCAAAGAAGAAAATAAAGAACATTTTACAAATGTATCGGAGAAAGGGAGAAAGTGAGGAATAATCATTCGATCAAACATGGTAATTTAAATTAATGCAATTTCACAAGCAGCCGTGCAAAAAATTTGCGTAACGCTTGCATAAGAAGCTGGCGCACTCATATGTAGCAAATCTGTCGCAGGTGTGCTTGAACTTTACAAGGAGCCTTGCAAAAAAACTTACGTTAGGTTTACATAAGTATCTGGCTCTCAATCGTTTGTTCGGAATCTTCCGGAAATGTGTACAAGATCAAGAGCTTATAACCCATATTTTATATTTATTAGAATTCAAATGAAGAAATCACGATGATAGAGTACTCCAACCACACTACGAGAAAAATTTAATAAAAATTACTGTGCTGGAATGGTAATCTGGTGTCATCCCGCCGTCTAGGCTGGAATAAAATTATTGTTCCAATAGTAAAAAGTCTCCAGACACGACCAAACACTACCAGATTACCATTCTACCACAGTAATTTTTATTATATTTTTCTCTCAGTACACATATAGATAAAGTTAATGAAATATAATTTTAAACAATGAGGTATCAGCGTAAAGTATGAAAGTGCAATAAGAAAAAAAAGAGCCAATGACTATTCAACAATTTACGATTTATGACTTTTTAGTTTTGGATAACAGCACACGTAATTTATTGATAAAAATAAAAAAAATAAAAAAAATAAATAAACAAAAAGGTTTCAGAATTACCGTACAACACAATCTGATCGATCAATCAAAAATTAAATCTTAGTAAATTCATGAAATCAAAAGTACTTTCACAATTGAAACCCCTGTGGGTTGGGACGTTACGTTTTTTTTTTTTGAACGTCAGATCGATACGGCAACTCGACGTTAGTCTCAGCCTCGCAGGCGCCTTTCGGTAAATCGAGCTTCCACGACAGCGGCGCCCTACTATACGTTCATCCATGGTATCCTTTTCCGCGATGTCACGATGTTTGGCGTCACTTAGGGGCCTCCCCTCTGTTCCATGTATCCCCGAATCAATATCCTTTTTTAAGGGTGCTTGTTTGGTTGATTAATTTTTTTTTNTTAAAGAAAGTCAATCATCACTATAGAAAAATTTATAGAAATTGCTCGATTATAGAGGAATGCAATTTTCAAATCCTCGAAATTCATTGAAATAGTCTAACACATTGTCATTTATTTTCGTCGACTGTTTCATTATTTGACAAATTTAAAGCTAAAAATACATCTCACTTTCGTACCGAAATTTTAAAAGCAACACAATTAATGAATAAACGAAATTATGTAGTAACGTTCTTTTACGCTCAAGTATATATGTACAAGTCAACATTTTTAATTAATTTTCCGTTGAAGTATCCCGAAAAACCTTGTAGAAAGATTTTAATGAGAACGTACGAAATTCGAATTCCACTCTTGAAAAAACTCGACTGTGATGGAAATGTATTTTTAATTCGTGTATCTCTTGAGAATACAAGTCAAGGAGGAAATACGCTTTCATTTTGCTTGCATCAAATCGTACCTGTTAATAATAATAAAAATTAAAAAAAATTTATCGTTCAATTTACTCTCGGCTGTTGGCGGAAGCGCATTTACGAAAAATTCAACTGTCACGTGTTTGCTTACACAAAATATTGAAACATACACATACACCACGCATCGCTGTATTATTCCACAAAACAATAACCCAGAGGAAATAAAAATTTACAACTCTTTTGAAAATATTTTTTTTTTAACAAGTGATTTATTGTATCCATATTTCTTTTCTCGCTAAATATATCTAACTAGTTGACGCACTTGTCACGTTTATCTCACACGTTAACATTCATACAAGACCATTTTCACCTTATAAATCGATTGCAATGCAAAATATTCTGCTATGCTCATTATGATTTCGTAAGAACACTTTTCACCAATTTGCAATCACCATCATTTCGAATCGAGAGTAAAAAAAAAAAAAACACGCAAGTCTTGGTGGAGGAAAAAAATTGTCACACTAACAAGAGTATTCACTGTTTAAAAACTATGTAAACTCAACAAAGTAAAACTTGTGCTTCCCCTCACGAAAGTCTTGGATGAAACAAATGTTTTTCACTCGCGACGTTTTTTCATTCAGCATCGCGTAGCCATTATAAAGAATAGCGTTGGCAAATATATACAATACACAAAGTTTTCAACACATGATTGACCTACTTCCCGACACCTTGGCGTGTCGAGAACGCAACATAATTATCATCCGCCTATAATTCAGCAGACACCAATAACTCTGTCGTACTTGTTCCTTTACGGGTATACACCCTCTTCGGTTGAGCCGGTAAATCAATAATCCACCGAATCCGTATTTCAACCAAAAAACGTCTATACCCACACATCCTTCATCCCTCTCGTCGCAAAAGTTACAAGGTTTTACACACTTCAAGGCTCGTTACACGATAGACTGATGTACTATACTTGAGTAATACTGGACGAATACGTTATGTTCGCGATGACGTATAAACATGGATATGACTTAATCTACTGAGCACGATGAGCTACATTGATGCGATCGCCGTGAACCCTGTATACTTGGGAATGATTATTTGAAAAAAAAAAAAATCAAAGTCCAAATCATATCCCCAAGAGCATCACTTTTGCAAGGGGGCTCAGTGTATCCGTATCAGTCCCCTGCGCGCCTGCCTGTGCACAACGTTAGCCTGCATCAGCGCGAGCCAGTACTCCTTGATCATGTCGCTCGCCTTCTCGCCGACCATGATCACGGGGGCATTGGTGTTGCCGCTTATCTGGTTCGGCATGATCGACGCATCCGCGACCCTCAGGCCCTTGACCCCGTAAACCCTCAGCTCGGGATCGACGACCGCCTGGTGGTCCCAGTGGGGGCCCATTTTGCAAGTGCCCACGGGGTGGTAGACCGTGGCCGAGTAGTGCCTGATCATGCACCGCCAGTAATCGTCGCTGTACAACACGAGGTGCGAACAGCCGGGAAACGGCACGGGATTGAGCTCGCTGCCGTACTTACGGAAGGCCCGCGTCCTGCTCAGCGCTATCGCGATCTTCAAACCCTCGACCAGCACCTCCAGGTCGTGCGGCTCCTTGAAGTAATTCGGATAAATGAGGGGATGGTCGAAGGGATTCTTGCTGCGCAGCCTTATCAAGCCCTTGCTACGGGGCCTCAGCAGCATGGGCAGCACGCTCCAGGCGTCCCTGTTGCTTATGCGGCCGAAGACGGCGTCGTAGAACCGGCCGGTTAGACCGTGGATCTTGCGGATCTGCCGGCCGCCGTCCGAGTTGGTCGAGCCCGAGACGAAGTGGAGCTCGATGTCCGGAAAGTCGGCGCTGGCGTTGGCGTACTTAGTGTTGACGAAGGCGAGGCCCTCGACGCCCCCGAGGACGGTGAGGGGCCCCGTGCCCCAGATGGCGTACTGCATAACGGCGTTTAGGCTGTAGAGCCGGCTCTCCACCATCGAGACCTCCTGGTTCACCAGAAAGGTCAGCCCACCCACGCCTATGTGGTCCTGTAGGTTGTCGCCGACGCTCAGCTCCTGGATCACAGGGATGCCCAGTTGGGTGAGGTGCTCCTTGGGACCGATGCCCGACAGCATCAAAAGCTGCGGCGAGTTTACGGCCCCGCCAGACAGGACGACCTCCTTCTTGGCTCGGATCCGGTACACCTGCTTGTCGCGCATGAACTCGACGCCGTACGCGCGCTTGCTCACTGGGTCTATCAGCACCTGGAAAAGTATTGTGTTTCGTTGCGTGGTTCGTGCGATTTTTCATATTCATCGGTGATGGTATAATATATACGTACCTTGGTGACGTGGGAATTCATGGCTATGTGGAGGTTCTTCCTGAGCCTCGCGGGCCTGAGGAAGGCCTTGGCGGTTGAGCAGCGGCTGCCCCGTCTGATGGTGCCCTGGGCAATCATGAAGCCGGTGTGGTACTCGCCGTTAATGTCCCGGTTCTCGTACCCCATCTCCTTGCCGGCCTCGACGAAGGCAGTGGCCAAGGGCGTGTGCCAAGGGGCCTCTTGGACGGTGAGGTAGCCACCCGTCGTGTGGTAAGGCGTGCGCGCCAGGTAGGGGTTCTGGTTGTCCTCGGACTTCATGAAGTAGCGCAGGGCCTCGGACGAGTTCCAGCCGTAGTTGCCCTGCTCCTGCCACAGGTCGTAGTCCTTGCGGTTGCCCCGTAGGTACAGCATGTAGTTCAGGACGCTCGAGCCGCCGATCACTTTGCCCCGTGGCCAGTTGCACCGACCGCCCTCCATGGCTACATTTTGCAACGAAGTTGGTTATTGTGTTAGCGCTCTTTTTTTCACCCCTCGTCGAGTCAGAACTTTTTTTTTATCGAAATGGACGGGGAAGCTGGTGAATTGGAGTTTGGAAAATCATCCCGAGGCAGCAAGGGTGTTTAAAACGTTAAAATTGCAGGCGAAATGTTGTACAAAAAAAAAAAAAAAAAAAAANCGTTAATGTTACAGGAGACGATTTCGTTAGATGAGGTTTACGTCCAAAAGATGAACTTTACTCTTGGTCGCCTATACGGATGATTCGGCGCTTTCTCTGGAAAAACTTTCTCATCGAGCTCGCATATCCTTTCTCTCTCTCTCTCTCTCTCTCTCTGGTCCCTTTTCCATTTGAATCCTACATGCTGAATTGGAGTTTGGAAAATCATCCCGAGGCAGCAAGGGTGTTTAAAACGTTAAAATTGCAGGCGAAATGTTGTACAAAAAAAAAAAAAAAAAAAAAAACAACTTGAATGGAAATGCTCGATTTGCGAATCGCCTTAAAATAGTCAGCCACTGGGCTTAAAACAGAGTTTGTCACTTTGACGAGGGAAACAGTGTTGTTCGTGATGTGTGAGTATAATTTACCAAGGCAGGAGTCCCCCTGAGGCTCGGTCTTGTACATCCAATCGAGTTTGCTCAGCTGCAGGTAACCCGCGAGTAGCGGCACGTCGGATATTTCGGTCTCATCACCGCCCGCTTCCAACAGCAGGACGTTCCAGTTCTCTATCTCGCTTAGCCGACTGGCCACCACTGCCCCTGTAGTATCCAAAAATCCAAAAGTATCCGAATCGGTAAATATTGAAATAAACAAGGTGGAAAAAAAAAATAAACAAAAATGTATTAAAACTCACCCGCCGAGCCCGCCCCGACCACGATGAAGTCGTAGGAGGGCAGGAGTAGCTCCGAGGGTACGTCGATCGGCCGTGACTCGGGATCCATGACCTCGTACTGGAAGTAGACGATCGCAGCGGCTAGGGTTGGGATGAACCAGGCCAGACTCCCGGTCGCCGAGCTCGCCGTCGCCGAAAGGATGTTTTGCAGATCCATCCTCGCGTCCTTCCTGTCTTTCGCTTGTTCTTCCCCCTTTTATTTTTTTTTATTTATTTTTCTTTTTTCACTACTTTTTCATTTGTACATCAGGATCGGATTGAAGAAGTAGTCGAACTCCCGATCCTTTGATGGTTTTTTTTTTCGACTACTGAAAATACGAACCGATACGAACGGCGTTCAATTAATTTGAAAGAAAACAATGGAAAGTGGTTCTTTTGTGAATGTTAAAAAGGCGGTGTTTTGATTTTTGAAGGAAAAAGCTACGAGAAAGATAAATAGTGCCGTTACTTATTTAGCAAATACAATGATTAAAAAAAAAAAAAATTTTTTTGTTATTTAAAGTATCCTTACAAAAATCAAGGTAATTATTTCCCACCAAAGTGTCAGTATTACGGACTATTTATATTAAAAATCCTGTACTTTTATATTGCATCGAATATAATGAAAAAAATATAATGAATATAATTAAAAAAATAAATAAATAAATAAACTCCAAAGATCGTACCCAAATACTATCGCGAAGACACTTTAGACGAATCGATCGATAAGCAGCGACGTACTTCTATGATATCTCTATTGGCTAAGGATTGACGAAAGACTGAGCCGATCCCGGTGACTTTTACCAGAGTCGTTAAAGGAAGAGCCACTGGCCAGCAGCCTCCGTTTGGTGATAAAAAAAGAGAGAATAAGAAGACGAACAAGAAAAAGGTGGGGGTGGAAACGCGTGAGCAACACAGGCTTAATCGAAATGCCTGTATACAGTCCACTACTTTACATCGCGATCACGTTGTGGCGTGTAAAAAAAGTATCAGCTATCTGATGAGTGAAAAGACAATTCATTTTGTACTCTTTTTTTAAATTTAGTTAATTAATTTTTTTTTTTTTTTTTTTTTTTTTCTCATCAATCAAGATGATTTACTTTTCTGTACGAGTGTGAGATATTATTTTTTCATACCTCGAAAATCTGTAGATATTATTATTTTCAGTATAAAAAATTAAAAAATCCTTTTTTTATCCCGTAAACTTTTTGCGATCGCTTAATTGAATTCCGCTCGATTCGTCTACGACATGTCTCCCATTTGTATAGCTTATCTCAATAGCTTTGGCTCTATAATGCCCATACTTATGCAAATTGAAGAAACACACCCCACGCGTGAGAAAAATTTCAAATATTTTTGACGAAGGACGTCGTCTACTGATTGATTATTCATGGCGAAAAATTCCAAAGATCCGGAATTTTTATGTCCTTACTCGCGGTAAACAATATTAACGTTTCGACACCACAAAATTCCCGCCGTAAAACTCAATAAGAGTACACACGATTATCCCCGCAACGAAAGAGCCAAAAATCAGAGTGCTATCGTATTCCCGGTGGCGTTCGAAACATTCTGTTCACCACCCGCTGGTCCTCCTCTACAGAAAGGATTACGCAATCAAAGCGAGCACGTTGGCTCCGTGAATTCGTAGTTTCACATTTTTTGGTTGGCTGACGTATCGCTGCATGCCAGACACGTTCCTACCCGGCAATACTGTGTTGCGCGACTGACAGCATAGGTATACGTGAGGGAGGGAGGGCACGTGCACGGCCAAGCTTTGCCCAACTCGGGTTTGATCCCCAAGTTTTAAACGACATCATTAATCCCTTTGACTTGCTTTTCGTGCCAAACCAACTGTGTTGTACTTTAAATTCGAGTGTAATCGTTGAAGCTTCGCGTGTTGATAAAAAAAAAAAAAAAAAAAAAAAATCCATAAATGACACATGACAGTGAAAAAAATAGATGTATAAATGTCAGCAAGGAGTTTAATAGTCAAGAGTGTCGAGGTTATACAGGGGGGAGGCTTGAGGCTGTAATAAAATACTGCGGGTGCCATTGGCATTCCTGTACCGTTTGAGGACTCTCGTGTGTATACGATCGGAATCTGCCTTGACTCGTCGTGACATTCATCCAATCGCGGACGTTTTGAAAATCGTTAATTACCAGAGCACATATCGATTTCGAGGCACATATTTTCATAATATACCCATAAATATACGATCGCTATAACCACACGAGCCTCGAGGTGGTATGTATACCGATTTTGCGCGCTTTTTCGAAATGATCGGTTCGGCTAAAGTCACTTTATATATACGAGATGTTGTTTCGTGAACTATGTCAAACTGTGGTCAACAAGAGGTATATTATGTCGTGCACCTGTAAACTTACTTCCGTGAGAAAATGACGATACTCGGGTGCGCGCGCGACTCACAAAACGGCAAAATTCTGGGCCATCGCGGTTAAGGCTTTCCATGCCAAAAGAGACAAAGACCGATTTGCCGGTCCTCCTTTCGTCCACCCACGCGATCCTCGAGCTGCAACTCACTATTGTTTTGACCGATGGTAAAAAAGGCGCGTTTTTCTTACCTCTCCAAGAAAAATATCCGCCAAAAGTGAGCACTAAACCAAATGACGTACGGTCGTCATGACCGGTTCATCCACCACGGCACAAGTAAACACCCGAACGACAACTCTCACACGCGTGTACGCGAATCTTCTCGAAGTCCTCCGTCGAAGGAAGAAGAGAAAGGAGCACCACGTATAGATTGATGAAACTACGGCTTTCGCATGCCCGGAAAACCGGAAGATCGAGCTCGCCGGGCGATGTACGGCCAAAGGAATAAGAAAACTCGAGGAGCGAGCAGCAGCATCTGATGTTCTCTGCCGCGGGTCGACCGTGACCTTGCGCGCGCCGGCTGGCCGATCATTGCGGCGATGGCCGAGTCGACTCTCCGCGCGGCGCAAGTAACGGTCTCTTCCTCCTCCTCCTACTCCTCCTCGCTATATGCTGTATTTATATATATATATATATATATATACTCACCTGCAGCGAACGACTCCTTTCTTTTTTTTCATTGTTGCCGGGGATTTGTTTTCAAAACTTATACCCGTGAACTTACGCCTGACCCCGAGTAATTCGTGCAAGCGTGCGCGTTAATGTTACAGGAGACGATTTCGTTAGATGAGGTTTACGTCCAAAAGATGAACTTTACTCTTGGTCGCCTATACGGATGATTCGGCGCTTTCTCTGGAAAAACTTTCTCATCGAGCTCGCATATCCTTTCTCTCTCTCTCTCTCTCTCTCTCTGGTCCCTTTTCCATTTGAATCCTACATACGTACCTACCAATGAATATTTATGTAGTTGTTACCTCACACCCGTGTTGGGTAAAAGTTGAGCGTAAGTTACGTAAAGCTTGTATGGGAAATAAAAAATTCTCCGGTGTTTGGTCGAAAGGGGGAAAAGAAAAGGAGCGTCATGGGTGGTGTTTACGTGACTGTCGCGTCGATGGGGAATCCCGCCTGTAAAATGCATCGATGCGTCTCGAGAAAAATCGGTTGTAATACCTTTACTTGTTGGGCCGAATGTCGTGAAACGGCCCGATCGGGAAGTGACAATCGGATATCATCGGACAGCCGGGCGGTGACGTCACCTCGTCGGTGTGCCACAACGGGAACCCAAACGATGAGTGCCGTATACAGTGCGTGTGCGCGTGTGAGTGTAGCGCCGACCTACTTGTCGAGGCGATTGGAATCCGTAAATAATACCTGTACACCGTAACTCGCGTACAGGGTTATTCTTCGGCTATTTTTTTTTTCCTCCTCTTTCGAGTTCTGGTGCCAAGAATGGGGAAACTCTTGCTTTACTTTTCCGCTATCGTGCGTTGGCTGCGACGATTTTTGCGAAATGGCCTTTTTTTCGGAAATCAACTGGTGTTTGCATACGATTTTTTTTTTAACTCATAAACCAGACAAGATACAAGAAAACCCACATAGTCTAGTGCTAAAAAAACCGCAGATTTGAAATCATAATAAAAACAGATGTATAAATAATAAAGCAACCGATAGGTGTACATTTTTTTTCTTATACTAAAGTGATTTCATTATCTTTACTAAATAGGTATACGTACAAATGTAAAAAGTACAACTAATGTTTTTTTATTTTTTTAAATTTCTTTTTACCGCTGAACCCTAACTCTCTCACAGTATACTTATAATGATTTTTCTTGCGAGAGCGCGTGTTATTTGCCGCCCCAGTGAAAACGTAAGTAAGTTGTATACCCTACCTACTTACTTGCGGTAGTTTGACCTACTCTTTCTCTCTAATTTTTCTGTCGTCGCATCTACTTACCTGTTGTTCGTCACGTAAGCCACGAAGGAGGCTCCATCACTTAGGTACTGCAGTAGTCAATTCAGTGACGATTGACGTGTGATGTCACTTGACGGAAGCTTTCATTAATGCTACAGTAGTTTGTTGGTAATGAAATCTTTGTTTTATTTTCAACTGAACCTATACGTGCTATCGCATCCAATATTTTATTGCGCTCGCTTCGTGTAGGTACAGAAAAATATGTACACTCCATTTTAATAGTTTAATTGATGGTCAAAAGTTTGCTAACTTTGAATCGAATAATCTCGGGATTTTTATCGCGAACCCACGAAAATCAGGATACCAGTGGTCGCACGCGACGCGATTTTCTCTTTTTTTCTCTTTCTTTTCTTTTCACCACCTCTCACCCATACAAAAGTATAGTTTTATTGTTTCAAAGCTCTATGTTATCCCTCCCGGGTTTTTTCTGTCAAAAGACGACCAAAATGTAAGATCCTTTGGTTGGTTGCACGAACTCGTCAGCTATATCCGCCCACACGTATAGATTTGGGCTACACGTATCACCTGGAAACTTGACACGTATACCTCAAGTGCTCGCAATCG
The DNA here is from genome assembly GCF_000648655.2 of Copidosoma floridanum. Next base: position 32,058 of record NW_019379602.1, on the reverse strand, counting down.
AAATAAGCAAGCGGGCGGTTATTATGACGAAATTCTCTCAGGTGCGCGTTGCGCGTGACTCTATACGCACGTAAAAAAACTTGGTTGCGCATAAGTAGGAAAAAGGAAACATATACATATAACATAAACTTTTTGAATGATCAACGGTATATGAAAAATGAAAAAGAAGGGAAAAAAGGTAATAATCAAACGAAACATTTACAGGAGGATGCTGCGGCTCCATGAAAAAGCGGACGATAGTGGGCGGCTACGCGTTCACATGGTGGTTCGTCACGGACGTGCAGCGGCTCTCCCTCGAGGTCATGACCCTGAACCTGGTGTGCAAGAGCGTCGAGACGGCCCAGGGCGTTCCCTTGACCGTGACCGGGGTAGCTCAGTGCAAAATCATGAAGGCCGACGAGCTCCTGCACACCGCCAGCGAGCAATTCCTCGGGAAAAACGTCCACGAGATCAAGTCCACCATACTGTCGACCCTCGAGGGACACTTGCGCGCCACTCTCGGTATAAAAGTTTCATACCTGTCCCCCCCCTTCCACTGCTCGTATTGACATTCCCGCTGTATACAGGTACCTCATCGGTCGAGGAGGTCTACAAGGACAGGGACCAATTCGCGGCGCTGGTGCGCGAAGTCGTGGCCCCGGACGTCGGGCGCATGGGCATCGAGATACTCTCGTTCACCATCAAGGACGTGTACGATGACGTCCAGTACCTCGCTTCGCTCGGCAAAGCCCAGACAGCGGCCGTCAAGCGGGACGCCGATGTCGGTGTCGCCGAAGCAAACCGCGATGCTGGGATCAGGGTAACTCATCCCACTTTTTAGCTTACACACATGTATACACCTATACGTACACTTGCCGCATCGGTACGGTACAATGTATTATGAAGTGTATAATCACCTTGTAATTGTCGCGTAGGAAGCCGAGTGCGAAAAAGCGGCGATGGGCATAAAGTACAACACTGACACGAAAATCGAGGACAACGCACGGCTGTACCAACTGCAAAAGGCCAATTTCGATCAAGAAGTCAACACGGCGGTACGTTTAGTATATATGTATAATACATCGTGACATATATGTACGAGGGAGGTAAAAGTGTTTGGTTGTATATTGCAGAAGGCTGAGCTAGGCCTAACTGGCGTACGAGCTCTAGGCGGCTAAAATCCGCCAGCGGATACGAAACGAGGAGATTCAGATCGAGGTGGTGGAGCGGCGCAAGCAGATCGAGGTCGAGGAGCAGGAGGTGCACAGAAAAGAGCACGAGCTTCAGAGTTTGGTCAGGCTGCCGACAGAGGCGGAGAGCTACAAGATCGGCAAGGTGTTCGAGGGCAAGAGGTCAGTCCGTGTTTGGTTTTATCATGTAAACGCGCGTTGTTTCCCTTGGTATACTTACCCTTGTTTTTTTGATATGATTGTCGCGTCGCGTTGGTAATCAGGTCACAGACGGTGGAGTCTGCCAAGGCCGAGGCCGAGCGGCGGCCATACTCAATCTCGTGCTCAACGCGATGCCCCAGGTAATAATATCGATGATGACGATGATGATGATGATTAAAAATTATACTGGTATATACATGTGTGTTTTCGCATTGGTTGCAGATCGCAGCCGAGGTGGCAGCGCCACTGGCCCGTACCGAGGAGATCGTGATGTTGGGAGGCAACGACATGACGAGTGGAGAGATAACGCGCCTCATCGGCCAGGTGCCGCCGGCCGTGCAGGCCCTCACCGGAGTCGATCTCTCGAAAGTAAGGCTCAAGAAAAAGAGCACCGAGCCCGTTAAGAAATAAGCTTACGGCTCAGGAAAGCTCGCTCGGCTTTGCCAATACTAATCACCATAAGATTCATTGCTTGCATTCTTACACATACGTATAAATATCACCGTAAAAGATAAGCTGCTCTCTTTCTCTCGATTGTTTCGAAAAAAATGGGGGGGGGGAGAAGGGGATAGGAGATCGGAAAGAGCACTGCATGTTGATTTGTTTGCGTCGCACGCAACTTGACCGATTTTTTGTGGTTTTGATTGTGTATGTACGCAGGTGGAAATTACAATGTTGTGCATACGAGCACGCACCTCTGTGCGAGGGACGATGACTTTTTTTTCTTTCTTTTTTTTTCCGAGAGACTCGCGAGGTACTTGCAACAGTGACGATTGTCAGCCTTATACAATCGAATCGATTTAAACTCGCTCGATGCCTTTATATTGTACTATCATTACTATTATTGTTTTCAGCTGCGTTGGGCTTTCATTGATATTGCACTGACCACTTCTCTCGCTTCTGACTGAAACATTTTTTTTATTTTTGTTTCCTATGCTAATCGCTTTGCACTGACGAGTAATAAGGTACTCTAGCCATTGATTACTTGTATTTCAGGTAAATCGATATTTTTTTCACAAGATGTATAGTAATATCATACACATGTGTATGTGTATTCGTTTGAAAGTACAAACACTATTTTTGATGCACCAAATTAGAGACACTTACTTTATAATAATTATCACGTTGTGTTCGTATTGTGACTGTTTTTACTATGAATTAAAAAACCACTTTTTTCTTATACTAAAGTGATTTCATTATCTTTACTAAATAGGTATACGTACAAATGTAAAAAGTACAATTAATGTTTTTTTATTTCTTTTTACCGCTGTACCCTAACTCTCTCACAGTATACTTATAATGATTTTTCTTGCGAGAGCGCGTGTTATTTGCCGCCCCAGTGAAAACGTAAGTAAGTTGTATACCCTACCTACTTACTTGCGGTAGTTTGACCTACTCTTTCTCTCTAATTTTTCTGTCGTCGCATCTACTTACCTGTTGTTCGTCACGTAAGCCACGAAGGAGGCTCCATCACTTAGGTACTGCAGTAGTCAATTCAGTGACGATTGACGTGTGATGTCACTTGACGGAAGCTTTCATTAATGCTACAGTAGTTTGTTGGTAATGAAATCTTTGTTTTATTTTCAACTGAACCTATACGTGCTATCGCATCCAATATTTTATTGCGCTCGCTTCGTGTAGGTACAGAAAAATATGTACACTCCATTTTAATAGTTTAATTGATGGTCAAAAGTTTGCTAACTTTGAATCGAATAATCTCGGGATTTTTATCGCGAACCCACGAAAATCAGGATACCAGTGGTCGCACGCGACGCGATTTTCTCTTTTTTTCTCTTTCTTTTCTTTTCACCACCTCTCACCCATACAAAAGTATAGTTTTATTGTTTCAAAGCTCTATGTTATCCCTCCCGGGTTTTTTCTGTCAAAAGACGACCAAAATGTAAGATCCTTTGGTTGGTTGCACGAACTCGTCAGCTATATCCGCCCACACGTATAGATTTGGGCTACACGTATCACCTGGAAACTTGACACGTATACCTCAAGTGCTCGCAATCGAAATAAGCAAGCGGGCGGTTATTATGACGAAATTCTCTCAGGTGCGCGTTGCGCGTGACTCTATACGCACGTAAAAAAACTTGGTTGCGCATAAGTAGGAAAAAGGAAACATATACATATAACATAAACTTTTTGAATGATCAACGGTATATGAAAAATGAAAAAGAAGGGAAAAAAGGTAATCATCAAACGAAACATTTACAGGAGGATGCTGCGGCTCCATGAAAAAGCGGACGATAGTGGGCGGCTACGCGTTCACATGGTGGTTCGTCACGGACGTGCAGCGGCTCTCCCTCGAGGTCATGACCCTGAACCCGGTGTGCGAGAGCGTCGAGACGGCCCAGGGCGTTCCCTTGACCGTGACCGGGGTAGCTCAGTGCAAAATCATGAAGGCCGACGAGCTCCTGCACACCGCCAGCGAGCAATTCCTCGGGAAAAACGNTCTTCTATTTTTGAAATCACAACTGTAAACTGCAACGTAATAATAGTGTCTCATATAAAACTCCACTTGTACATTTCATTGTTATTGAGCTTTAAATCGTCACTACGAAAAATGGCACAAATATAATCGATATTAAATGTAATGGCGGAAATGTACTTTTTGTGAAAGGAGGAAATAGTATTTCATTGACAGGTAAAAAATCATCTTTCATATGTTTGAATCAAGTTTGAAAATAAACGCAACATTTTTTTTAATCTAACGACACTAACTTGAATGAAACGCAACATTTTGACATTAAGTCATTGCCCTTAACGATGTAAAAAAAAATTTATTTACATTGCCTTATGTAGTGGACGATTTCAAGCAGCTTGATAACGATAAATACGTAAAATATGTCTAATTTTAGTGAAATTGCTATGCGAATTAAATTGGTGATGCAAACTTGGCAAATAATGCTAAAATGAAACGATGACGATAGAAATGTGTCGAAACATTATTAGGCATAGTTAAAATTCCAAAAGTTCATGTATATTTTTGCAATTAGAAAAGTACAATTTTCTCGATCAAGCTGTGTTCATTGTGAGTAGGAAATCTCTCGTAGATTGAATAATTAATGTATCGAGTCCCTCCTGGAGTAAAAGTGTGTAAATACTGAAAGTAGAATAGCTTTTTGACCGTCTGCTTCGACAAATATAGATGAAAATTAACAGCTTTATCTTGCAAATATCTTTTTTGTTTGTCCACCCACTAATGAACAACAATTGCATCATTGTAGTACAGAACTTGCACTTGGATATAAGTAATGATAGTTATTATGATATAAATAAGACACAAATTTATTTAATTTAAAGTAAAAAATTATACCACGAAGGTGAATAAAGTTCAAAGAAGCCGTTTGTATTTCCTTCTGTCTAAGACTATAGTTGCAAAAGAGTTTACAAGAAAAAAAAAAAAACCGTAAGTCAATAAAATCGCAATGTAAAAAAAATGACATACGTCTTTCACGAGCACTTTTATATGCTGTTTTATTTGATGCTACCATCAAGGACGTGTACGATGACGTCCAGTACCTCGCTTCGCTCGGCAAAGCCCAGACAGCGGCCGTCAAGCGGGACGCCGATGTCGGTGTCGCCGAAGCAAACCGCGATGCTGGGATCAGGGTAACTCATCCCACTTTTTAGCTTACACACATGTATACACCTATACGTACACTTGCCGCATCGGTACGGTACAATGTATTATGAAGTGTATAATCACCTTGTAATTGTCGCGTAGGAAGCCGAGTGCGAAAAAGCGGCGATGGGCATAAAGTACAACACTGACACGAAAATCGAGGACAACGCACGGCTGTACCAACTGCAAAAGGCCAATTTCGATCAAGAAGTCAACACGGCGGTACGTTTAGTATATATGTATAATACATCGTGACATATATGTACGAGGGAGGTAAAAGTGTTTGGTTGTATATTGCAGAAGGCTGAGCTAGGCCTAACTGGCGTACGAGCTCTAGGCGGCTAAAATCCGCCAGCGGATACGAAACGAGGAGATTCAGATCGAGGTGGTGGAGCGGCGCAAGCAGATCGAGGTCGAGGAGCAAGAGGTGCACAGGAAGGAGCACGAGCTTCAGAGTTTGGTCAGGCTGCCGACAGAGGCGGAGAGCTACAAGATCGGCAAGGTGTTCGAGGGTAAGAAGTCAGTCCGTGTTTGGTTTTATCATGTAAACGCGCGTTGTTTCCCTTGGTATACTTACCCTTGTTTTTTTGATATGATTGTCGCGTCGCGTTGGTAATCAGGTCACAGACGGTGGAGTCTGCCAAGGCCGAGGCCGAGCGGCGGCCATACTCAATCTCGTGCTCAACGCGATGCCCAAGGTAATAATATCGATGATGACGATGATGATAATGATTAAAAATTATACTGGTATATACATGTGTGTTTTCGCATTGGTTGCAGATCGCAGCCGAGGTGGCAGCGCCACTGGCCCGTACCGAGGTGATCGTGATGTTGGGAGGCAACGACAT
>NW_019379601.1:747974-879031 GCF_000648655.2 Copidosoma floridanum | reverse complement strand
ACAAAGAAAAGATATATATATATATATCTATAAATGTACGTAAAAATTTGAGCATGTAGTAGCAAGGGGAGCGAGGCAGAGAGAAAGGCCTTCCCACGTCCCACTCTACACGTATATGCACTGCTCTGGTGGCAAGGGGAACGAGGCAGAGAGAGAGAGCGGCTGGATTTGGAGTAGTAGGGATGCCTGTTTGTATAGCATGTAAATACTTACTCTTTTTATAACTATTTCATGTAACCTATAGTGCTTCAGTATTTGTTGCAGATGTACGTTAAATAAAGGATGGACCACGTCTTTCAAAGATATACAGCATATTTCGATGACTTCATGAAGTGGTGTCATGGTAAATGACCTTTTTTTTAACGCTCATAACCTTATTTTTATTAGACAGTACATTAATATTAATATAATATAAGTGATATTCTTTTCTTGCCTTTATTTAAATGAAATAACAGAAATAAGTTTGATTTAAAAAAATTAACAACTTTCACCTATATTAACTATATTCATAAATCGTTTAGTATGTATTGCCGGGTTGACAGGGGATTTAAGATATAGTGAAAAGTTTGTTTAAACAGTATACTGGCTACAATAATAAGAAAAAAATTTTGTTTTTGTTATCAGTCACCGTATGCTGGAATATTTATTTTTTCATGATGAAAATGATAATATTTGTAAGAAATATTTTAATTCAAAAAAATTAACAACTTTCACCTATATTAACTATATTCATAAATCGTTTAGTATGTATTGCCGGGTTGACAGGGGATTTAAAATATAGTGAAAAGTTTGTTTAAACAGTATACTGGCTACAATAATAAGAAAAAAATTTTGTTTTTGTTATCAGTCACCGTATGCTGGAATATTTATTTTTTCATGATGAAAATGATAATATTTGTAAGAAATATTTTAATTCAAATTTTTGATTAAAATGAACAAGTTTTTCAAAATGGAAAATGAAACAAAGTGGCTTTCTGAGTCATTATACGTTTAAACTTATCGCATTTTGATCGACGAATAAATACAGATACGATTTCATTCTCATGCTTAACGTATGGTACACTGTATGATACAGTACTTGCGCTAGCCTAACAGCTCAACGCTCAAGCCAGTCTAGTGGTGCAGCTGACGCGCTAGTCTGGTGTCCCGTGCGTTCCAAACAAGCGGCAGCTCAACCGTGCCACCTTAAGGACGGATCACGCACTAGGTTTCTCTCAGTGAAGGGGAACGCGGAGAAAGAGAGAGAGTGGCTGGAGTGGTGGGGAGCTCAGAAATTTCGTGTCGCTAGAAAAAATTCACAACGTGCCATAAGAAGTTGCACTTCAAAAAAATTTAGAAAAAGCATTGAGACAATAAAAGAATATATTGAACTAATTAAGTCATCTCCAAATCTTCCGTTTATGATGGTGGATGCTAAAACCTGTGAAGTAAAAGACTATGAGAGTTCTTTGGTAGCTGAAAAAGAATTAAGAAATGTAAAAATTAGTAAAGTCGTAAAAATTAATTATTTCCCTAACCAATATGTAAACAAATACTATTTATGCACGGAAAATACGACAAAAATTCAAATATATAAATCTTTTGAGTTTGAAATTTTTTCAAAAGTGACAATAGCAAAAGAAGTAGAAGAAAACAAAGAAAAGTTGATAGATTATCAAAATTTGTTGAAATATTGTACTCCGAAAGAACAAGANTTGAAATTTTTTCAAAAGTGACAATAGCAAAAGAAGTAGAAGAAAACAAAGAAAAGTTGATAGATTATCAAAATTTGTTGAAATATTGTACTCCGAAAGAACAAGATTTTGAAAAAGAATTTTGAAACTCCACATCTGTTAAAAATATTATAAATAAAAAAGAAAAATCAAATATCAATTTAAATAATAAAGAATTACATCAACAATGTATAACAAAAAAAAAGTTTATCGAAAACCAATTAGTAGACTTTGAAAAAAAAATAAACAACAACAAAAAAAAGTAAAAATTGAAAAGAGAAAATAAAATGATCCAACTACTATAATAATAGACGTAACATTGTTTTTTACCATACGCGTATTCAAATATTTATATGTCAAATGTGATACTATTTAATACACAGTTCTTAGTTGTCATAAGAACAAACGCTTATATACAAGTTATTGTATATGTTTGTAAACGATTTGGTAATAAATTACTCAACTAACAAAGCTCTGTTTAATCCCCAGTTTAATTAAAAAAAGCTCTTGCGTCAAAATAAAAAATTTTTAAAGATTTTCTCACGAAATACATACACATGTATGTGTATGTACACATAAATATATTAAAGCATTTAATACATTATGTCATTGTACATTATAATACAGATTCAGCATTATAGTTATTTCCATCAGTGACTATTAGCTTAAAATGATGTATTGGCAATATTAGGTTAGGGTGCGTGGCAGCTGGCGTGGCGCAGCGCTGAAATTGTTCACACATTGTGTCTATACTAAAATGACTGTATCTTGACTAATTCTAAATGGATTGATCTAAAAATTTGTACAAAACTTCTTCCAATCTAGGGAAACAACTATGTTGCTGAACGTTTTGCTAAGCTGAAACTCCCCCTCACGCTATTTTTTGTTAAAGCTAGCAAGTTAGGTACATTGTGCACTGCCTATTTTTTATTGAATATTTATTGATTCTCATTTGTTTCCCAAACTCTGATCATTTCATTAGAAAGCGCTAGAGTATTCTACGTATCTATGCTAAATTTCGAATGGTTTCGAATATAAATAACTGAGATACGGTAGTTTATGTTTTAAAAAACTATTGAATCTAGATGTTTGAAAAAAAGGGTTTTTATTTTTTATCTTAAAAAGTATGACTTGTTTCTAAAAGTTGTAAGTGCAAAACAGATGAGGATTGTAATTTCTTAATAGCTTGTATTTTTTTTAACGATTCATGGACTTTGAAAAGTCGTCCCCTAGGTCATCTACTTATATCCCATTTCGAGCGCTAAGCATATTATTGCATCCGGCCATTTCATTATTATATGCATATGTTTATTTTGCACTACTATACTTCTGCTCAGATTGTCATTAGTTTGTTAGATAATTAAAAACAAATTTATTACTATCATTGTCGTGCAATTCGACATGAAATAAATACTAAGCTGTGCAATGGTTAAAATAATATAAAACTACCCCTAACATTGAAATTTTTGTGCTGTCAAAAATAAATCAACAATAATTCTGTGATTTAGTCTATAGTTTATGTTATATTTCACGAATTTACCAGTTATGTTGTGACCAAGTGCTGGAAAANCAAAAAATGAGAAGTTATTAGAGTAATGAATTAGAATAGAATGAAATTGTTTAAAAAATCTAATTATCAGTAATACTGCAAAAAGTAAAGTTTTAACTTTTGATATAAAAGCTCATACGGGTTTTATTAAAATTATTAACTTAAAAATAATGCTACATTGTCAAAAATAAATCAACAATAATTCTGTGATTTAGTCTATAGTTTATGTTATATTTCACGAATTTACCAGTTATGTTGTGACCAAGTGCTGGAAAAAGTACTTTTTAGCGTAACAAGGGTAGCAAAATTTTGAAACTTACCCCTAAACAGCAATTTTTAGTGTTTTTTTCGTCAAATAAATTATATTTTTTCGACTTTGTATAAAACTATTACAGACTTTACTGAGAAGGAATAAGCCGTAAAATGAATATGAAAAAAAAATGATCTTGTAATACTATGGTGCAGAGGGTTAAAAATTAACAAAACAACCTCTAAATGCCTATTAAACGTATAACAGAGATGAAATGAATAATGTTTCTCTAAGCTTTCATTACGTAACTGTCGAAAACGATTTGTCTTGCAGTTTATAACATAAATTCTAAGAAAATTTCTATTTAGCTATACATGGGTAAACAGGATACAAAGTTACGCCTACAATTAATGTTTTCTTATAATGTATGTTGCACCTTATATACCTTCAAGTATGTAAGTATTTGCTCTTATGATTACTGAAAATCAATTCATTAGTAATGCAAATATATTTTACATTGTCAAATATTCATATAAGGCTGCACAGGTTTTTTTTACATCACAGAGCCACCCCTAAATTCAAATATTTTTGTATCACTTAAAACGAAAGAATAATGTTTTTATGAGTTCGTCTAAAAATATTTTTAATTACGCTTAGGACAAATCAGTCAATAATTTTGTGACCAAATACTGCAGAAAAGTATTATCAAGCTTTGTACAAGGGTAAAGCAAGCTATATTTAACCCTTAAATAGAAATGGTTTTTGTTTTTTAAATAATCATATAACATTAAAACATAGAAGTTTCGCAAATAACACAAATTAAAAGTTTTCTTACATTGTTAAAGCAAGATTATCTAGTTATTGGGTCGAATGTGCATAACAAATATTTAAAAAAATAATTTTACATAAACAAAACTCAAGTGCCAATTAGCTTGCTTAAAAGATTGTAAAATTGTAAGTAGAGACGTTAAAATTATTGTAAACAAACTTCAAGGAATCATAATAATTAGACATTTATGAAATGGAAAGAGTTTAATTTAATTATATTAGTTTTTACTTAATCTCCTTATAGCACAATAAAACACCTTCTTATTCTTTTTGTCACAAAATCACTGATGTATTCGTCTTCATTAACCTTAAAAATAATTATAGACATACTTGACAGAATAAAATAAATGCAACAAGAATTTTGCATAAGAAATACTTATGCTGATTTTTGTTTTGTATTTTTTGTCCCCTGTAGCACATACTAATAATTTAAGTGATCTGCTCCTCATAAAGACACTTATTAATCTGCTCTTAAAAGCAATATGACGCAATCTTACGAAATATTTATCTTCCAATAAAATTGTCAAAAAACATTTTAATTACAGAAGTGATTTTTTTTTACTTTAATTTATTTGTTTTATTTTGTAGTTCCGTAATTCTTTTCTTTTAGGATGTCGTCAAGAAATTACTAGTCAATATGTCTTTAGTGACCTTATTAATACGTATAAACCAACTTAAAGATAAATTGCAATTACACAAATTTATTGATCATTTTGTCATACACTAAACTATCAATGTTTATAGACTCACCCTAAGCAATACTATTCTTTTGTTTAAATCATTATGAAACCTTTTCAGTTCAGGAGAAGTTTTGTGATATTACGAAGCCTGTATAGCTCAATATAAACATTTCACAATGTATTCAACATTGACTTAACTGATTTATTGATCTTAAATAATCATACAAGCAATTATAAACGAACTTGCAGAAATATTAAGTGCCACGTACTTTATGAGGAAATATTACTGATAGGAGTAGTTTTTTTATCATATTAACCCATGTGTAGCCTTATTAAAGCTTTCATAAAATTTTTGTTATGAAGGACGGGTTAAATTGTTTTCAATCATAACATAAAAATGGTTAGAGGAACAATATTTATGTTACCTGTGTAACATGTAAAATAGCCTATTTATGGGTTATTTTACGACATTTTTCCCTCGTACAGCAAAGAAGTACAATTTCGCTTTTCATTACACCTAATTCCTGGCTAATTTCTTATAAGTGTAATCTCTTCAAAACAAATACTGATCAAGAAAGAAAAATAAAAGTAATACGCTCAAACGCATCCCAACAATATTAAAGATAGAAAAAAACTTGTATTATTTTAACCAATTCACAACTCAACAATTATCTTATGATTAACTGCACGACAATGGAACAACTACATTCGTTTTCAGTTACCTTACAACTAATTAATGATGATCTTAGCGGAAGTATAATCGTTCGAAAAAAAAAATTGCATGTATATCAATTGTAAGGCAAGTATTTCGTTAATTTAACCCCTTTGTATCTTTGCAGTGGTGTTATCGCACTTTTCGTTACAAAGAATAGGTCAATTAGTTATTAGAAGTAATACATTGCAATCTTTAAGAGACATACCTCACTTGACCATAAAAACACGTGATCTAACTTTTGTGGGGGTTGTTTTGTTAAATTTTTCACCCTTTACACCCTAATATTACTTAATTATTTTTTATTGTTCCAAAATTGTAGTTTATTTTTTCATTCCAAAGTATATAATGATTCTTAACAAAGTCAGAAAAATACTATTTATTTGACACAAATATCACTAAAAATTGCAATTTTCGGATAAGTTTCAAAATTTTTCAACTCGTAACGCTAAGCAGTACTTTTTTCAGTACTTGCTTACAGCATAATTTTTAAATTCATGAAATATTACATTGATACAAATTACAAATACATTATTTATTTATTTTTAAAAGTACGAAAATTTTAATTTTGGTGGTAGTTTTGTACTAATTCAACCCCTATGAGACCTATAATAACCTATTTTAATGTAATTTTTTTAAATTTTTGCTAACTTATGTGAAAATGTTTATATTTAACTTTTGGTAAGTCTCAATTAAATGAGTAAGACAGAACTATGTGTCGTTTCCACCTTTTTTTCAATTTTTAAGGGTAGTTTCAACCCCTTTCCCACTTTTTTTCCGAGTTGGGACCAATTTTCTGGTATTTCTTGTGCAATCACCTAAAATTTAAAGAAGAAGAAATGTTGATCGGCTCACAGCAACTGGCGCTGTTTTATTTATGCACAAAAAAGTATGTTTCACATCACTGTGCGCCGTTGAATCTGTCCCACCACAGCACTTCCAGCTGCTGACTGTAACTTACGGCAAGGCTAGTGCTCCCTATCTCTGTCTGTAAATGATTTTGCAATTATGCGATGACGAAAGCGAATCGTGGCCTGAAGCTGTACCAATCGTTCGAGGAGATCTCTATTCTAACGACATCCTGTCTGGCACTGACAATGTAGAGACAGCCGACGTTGCCACAATCAACTGATTGGCTTGCTGCGGGTGGGAAGCTACTCACTGAGAAAATGGGACCTCCATGAAAGAGTTACAGCTGGATGCTGCACATCTAGCACAGATGACCATTCCTTGGCTGGAGCTGTGAGCTGCTCTTCATACTGCAAAATGGCTGCGCATGGTTGCTGGGAAGTATTCAGCCCTCCCTGAGGACTTTTATGCCTGGAGCGACTCTCAGATTGTGCTTTCTTGGCTCTGATCGTCAGAGCCCACCGACAATTACGTAGCTCATATCCAAGAGCTGCTGCCCTCTTGCTCATGGAGACACCTCCTGACGGACTTGAATCCTGTGGACGTAGCGTCCTGGGAAACGGACCTGTCCATACTAAATCACATCCGCATCTGGTGGGACGGTGTACCATGGCTCTGGGGTCCTACAAACTTGTGGCCGACTGAAGTTGCAGGGCCTTCCAGCCTCTCCAGTTTGGACCGCTAGAAGGCTACCCACAGCTCTTGGGGGGGGGGGGGGGTCCCGAAATAGCGACAGTTCATTTCAATTTTGCAGTTAATCTATGAATGTTCATTTTAGTGGCATGTACTTCGACGACAACGATAGCTTAGTGCAGTGACTGTTCATTATTTCGACAGCCAATCACAAGGCAGTTTACTTTGACTTTCTTCTTATACTGCTTCGTAATAATAAACAGTTGCTACACTAAGCTATCATTGTCGTCAAAATACATGTCACTGAAACGAACATTCATAGTTTTACTGCAACATTGAAGTGAACTGTCGTTATTTCTTCTTTTCGGATCTGGGCCTTCTGCTGCACTTCCTTGCTCGATTAGATCAATGGGTCCACCGTCGGCTGCGTGAGGACCCAGCTCCTGCTCTGACGCCCTTGACCACCACCGAGCTGCGGGACGTATACTTTGTGTGCGTCCACCTCAGCCAACAGTGGTCCTTCTTTTCCGAGATCGAAACTTTGCAGCGGAGGGGCCATTTTCCTGCAAAACATCCAATGCGAACTCTTAATCCGTTCATCTCTGGCGATGTTCTCCGAGTTGGCAATTAGCTCAGGCACTCGGACTTGAGCTTTGACGATCAACACCCTCCGATCCTCAATGGTCGATGTCATCTAGCTCAATTGGTTATTCGCTAGATCCACGCACGAGCACTACACGGGGGCCTCCGTCTCACCAGTGCTTACACTGTTTGCAAGACATGAATTGTTGGTGGAAGGTGGCGTTCAAAGAGTTTTTTGAAAGGGTGCGTCGTCTGCGCGCGGCTCCAGGCACAGACCACCATACAACACATGGTACCTTTGTTGGCTGCGTGGATCACACCCGCTTGAGCCTTCTTTCATACTGGTGTTGATTACGCAGGCCCGTTTTATATCTTGTTGGCAAAGGGTCGAGGTATCCACATGAGCAACGGATACGTCACGGTTTTTGAGTATGCCCACCAAGGCTGTGCACCTCGAGTTAGTTGGTGACTTGTTGACTAAGTCGTTCTTGGAGGCCCTCAAAAGACTGTGCACAAGACGAAGCCGACTGGCAGAGATTTGGAGCGACGACGCCACCTGCTTTTACGCGGCTGCCACTGATCGAGAACTTCGCAAGGCTCTACAGGACGCTGAGTTGCAGTGGGAGCGCGTTGCTGGCGCTTTCGCTGACCAAGGAATCAAGTGGCAGTTTTTCCTCCCCTGGTCCCCACATTTTGGCGGATTGTGGGAGGCTTGTGTGAAATCTATGAAACGCCATCTGCGTCGTGTCATTGGTCTGTGGCACCTTACCTAAGAGGAGCTCTCCACAGTCCTCACCAGCATCAAGATGGTTCTCAACAGCCGCCCCCTCACTCCATTGACTGGCGGCGTTGATGACATCGACATTCTCACTCCTAGGCATTTCCTTGTCACCGGTCCGCTAAGCTCCATCATCGATGCTGCTCCTCCACCTGAAGAGCTGGATCGATGGACTCACTGGAGTCTTGTTCGTGGCATTCGAGATCAGTTCTGGAACTGTTGGAGTTGTAAATACCTAAACACGCTCCAGCAACGACCAAAGTGGAGAACTTCACGCCAAAATTTTCAGGTTGATGACATCGTAGCTGTGGTAGACGCCACTCTTCTCCAGTCGATTGTCTCCTGGCTGCTGGGTCGCATAGTTTCTGTCCATCCTTGTCTTGATGGGCTTGTTTGAACAGCCACTGTTCAGACATCTACAGGGGAATATCTTCGTGCTGTCAGCAAGCTTTCCCTATTGCCAGCTCGCCGTTCCAACCGCGATGACGCCAACCCCACGGACACCAGAGCTAAATCTCCGTCCAGTCCGGTGGGCGGAAGCGAAAATCTTTTACGAAACGAAGTGAATGGGTTGTTGATTTGTATTTCACGCCTGTTACCGTCCCACCCCTTCGGCCACTTTCCAGAGGCACGGCATGCTGCCACGGCATGCTGCCACGGCTGCTGATTAACGGTCAGGCTCAAGAGTGAACAAAGAACTCCAAGTAAGGTAGACACAACCACTTTTATATCTTCGACTTGACACTATTATCCTCGTGCATTCATTCTGTCTATTGTAAGCTTGGCTGAAATTAGCAACCACGCATCAGCGTCCTGTATCTATCGTTCGTTCCTTTCAATAAGTAATCAGTAAATCAAACAACATGTAATTACTATTTTTAGAAATAAGTAATTAAGTTCTAAAACAGATCTGCTGCATAGTGTAGCATTCCCTTGCGTATCAAGCATATGATTACTTTGTGATTTGGCCTTTTATAAGGTTATACTAGCTTGATGGCAGTTTTGGTACGTGGTTGTTAGTAAAAGAAATTTGCTCTTCTTTACTTTTTTTTATGCATAATAATATCTCTTCATCAATACAAATTAAAGTATTGATGAAAAAAAAATAAATATGACCTAACATTAAGCATAAAACAAAATAAAAGAGAAAAGTACTATGTACTGACAACCAAGTATCTTAACTACCACCGTGCTAATAAAATCATAGCAGACACAGGATTTAAAAATCAGCAAATTTTTGTGACGCAAGTCTGTGCTATAATATTCATTTCTTATTTATTACTTGAGAAAAAACAACTAGCCGCACTAAAAATCTACTACAAATTCTAATTTTTTAAGGTCCAAAAAAACAATCACAGAATACACCTAACTATTTTCTTTCAAAATTTGAGGTTAGAAGAAATGAGTAATATTCTAATTGTAAAATAAGTATAGATTTTAAATCAGTGACCAGAAATCTGTAAGATCGGGCTTGCATTATAATTTTTAAAAGTCTAAAACTATTTTAAATCAAGTATAATAGTTAAATTAGGGTGCTTTTAACTATCTGCAGCTACTCTATTGGTCCACCATTATGAACTTAAGAAAAAAATCCGATGTCAATGGTAGCGTATTAACTAAGCTTTAGTTTGTACCTATAAAATATTCATTTTTAATCGTAAAATTTTGAACACAACTATTAACCAGTTGAGAGGTAAGTACATAAATAGGGACTTGCGTTGAAACTTTTATAACTTAGACGTAAGTAACCTTATCCAGAATGTTAAAGACGGAAAATGTGAAGAAAGAGCTATGCTATAGAATAGTTTTATTTAAGAAACGACAAGAAACATTCGAGGTGGGGCATAACCTTAAAAACACGTAAAAATGTATACTTTGGAACATTGAGGTTAAGATAACCCAAGATCTTGAAGTGATAGACTAACTCTGATGATGAATTTGGTTTCAACGCACCAAATTGCTTTGAATACAGGTATTTACATGCAATTGTAAAAAAAAATTTTTTTTGCAGGTCTGTGCTGTTTAATAAAGTTATGGGATGAGTCTGAATAATTTTATTGTTAAATCAGAATAATCATATTTACTGATGTCCAAACTTCTCTTGCAGCTTTAAGAATAACTACGTTTCAAGGTTTGCGTCTTAATAACTGTGTTAATCTTTCTTGCACTACAAATTATTATGCTTTTCTTGGGTATAACACACTGCTAGCAGATCATCATCTGGATTTAAGAAGTTTTAATATCTCGTTGGATTGTAGGAAACATTAAGGTTTGAAATTGCATAAAACTCGATGGTGAATCAATTGAAATTTAGTATGAACAGACATACGAAGTGAGTAAAATTATATTCCTAGCCATACCTGAGATATTCATTGCTTACTAAACGATGATTAACTTTAATCTCATGTTTATTATTGTATACGAAGTTTCTCCTATTCTGTATCTATTGAAAAACTTTTTTTTAACGTCCTAACACAAAAACTGTCAAATTAATTTTTCATCCATACATAGGTTACACTTTTTTTAACAAATGATTGTTATGAATATTTTCTGAAGAATATTACGCAATAAGTAATAAGCCAGGCACTGCTGAATTTTTCTGAATTCCATGTAATAAATTTACTATCATAAAAAAAGGTTTAAAAACTAACAAAGTGTAACTATCGGATGTCCTGATTGTGAAAAACGACGCCATTATAATACGTCTTTTTTTATTGCACCTCTTGTGTTGCAGCTTAATTTTTAAAGCTATAAGCTTAACTCAATAACAAATAACAATATTAAGAATAAGCAAAAAATGAGAAGTTATTAGAGTAATGAATTAGAATAGAATGAAATTGTTTAAAAAATCTAATTATCAGTAATACTGCAAAAAGTAAAGTTTTAACTTTTGATATAAAAGCTCATACGGGTTTTATTAAAATTATTAACTTAAAAATAATGCTACATCAACGTGTAAGGTAGAAATAAATAATAAAGAGTAATTTATAATAAGTAAAGATAAATAGTTAGAAGAGTGACATGTGATCTATTAACGGCTATGCCTAATAGTTGTATTATGTCCTATGCTGACGATACTGTAATTATCTCTGTTGGAGACTCTTGGAGTAAAGTAGAAAGTGATAAGAACGAATATTTGGCACTGACAGCCAATTTGCTGGCTCTAAATAAACTTTTACCTTATATAGATCAAACAGTTTTTATGACATTTGAAGACTGCTGTGGTAGTGTACCACGGGCATTCAATATTACAATTAGGGATAAAAAAATACAAAGGGTTAATTATTGTTAGTCTCTTTGGTTAATCTTAAGTTTCAATTTTGAATGGATCAAACACATGGGAAATATTATTAAAAAACTAAGAACTTAGTATTTGTTTTTTATAAAATCTCTAAATGCATAAACTGTGAGCACTATAAGAAATACATTATGCTTTCTTTTACAATAAAATAAGCTGTCGTGTAAGTGCTTAAGGTGATGCATATATTACCCATGATAATTTTCTATGAAAAATATAAAACAGACTTGTAGAAGTTGGAAATGAAAATAGTCATATAATGGACAAACCTTTATCTGCAAAACTCTTTGATTCTGAATTTATTCAGCCCTATTTAAGTGAATTACAAAAACAATATGAGATTTTAAGTAGTATAACTAAAAATAAACTAATACAATTACGAAAAACAACAAAAACAGTTATAAAAAATAGTAACATATATACTGAAAAACTATAGAATAAATTAACAAATGATCTTAAGCAATTCGAGATTACAAAGAAACAAAAACCTGGATGGAATAAAAAAATTAATTTGCACTAATGAGCTTTTCTAAGTATTCTAATTTTACCTTAAACAGTAATGTGATCGCGAATAAAAATGTATGAAATTTTGTTAAACTATAACAAAGAGCATTACATAATTTTGCTGCTTTGATGTTAGCCAAATCTGCACTTAAGTTTATAATCATGAAGTTGTAAGATTTTTATTATTATTTTGTTTTTTTGTATACATTGTATTAAAAACTAAGGTAAACCAGCCTAAAAACTGGTGTATGCATATACACCTGCAGGGTTGCAAAGGAACTGATATGTTTTAATTGCTCTGTATGTTTTGTATACCATGGTTATGAGTAAATAAAATGAATAAAATAACAGTATCCAAATGGTGTGCTTTAACACGGTAGTATATTAAAAGGTCATCGTACAAATAAATAACATCAACAAAATCAGTAGTTGCATGTCAATGATCAAGGTATCTTTGAAAAAACTGCCAAAAATTGTGGATGATCTTTACATGTTAGTTTTAAGGCAAATTTCAAGTATTTTTTTAAGGAGTTCAAGGAAAATGAAAGAAATAAATTTGGGAAGAAAATCAACGTAAATTATACTAGCCTATTAGAAGGAGTATCATTTATGAATTAAATAAATTTTATTGCATAATTTTTTAACAAAAGAAGTGGATTTAAGCAATCTACAAAAATAGACTTCCTAATAAAAATACTAACTCTGACGTAGAGTAAAAGTTTGATCATGTTTTAGGTTGTTCTTAAATGTATAAAAAAAACAAATCATGACTACAGAATAAATATTCTAGTACAGGAGTTTACTGAAGTTAGTATTGTAAGAGCAAACCCTACAACAAATGTAAGTGCTTAAACTTAAACATGGATTATATTTGTAACGTTACATATGTCAAAGCATTCAACGAAATGACAGATTTTGAAAGGAGTAAGATTACAAAAAAAGTTACTTTTATTGCAACATTAAATTGTTGTTATCGTTTAAAAAAAGGTTATTAAATATGTAAATGACAATCTCTTTTTTTTTATATAGTCAAAAAAGTGTTTAGTCTAATACAAAGTACAATTAGTAAGTGTCACATGCTTTGTTTACAGTAAATTTTTTTTTGTAATGAGATAATTTTCTAAAAAGGATTAATTTCATTAGTATAAGCTGATTTTATTGGCTTTATTTTAGTGCTAAAATCCAGGAATGTATTTGTAGTTAAGAGAATTACATAAGAGAAAACATAGGGATAAAAAACAGATAACCCTACAAAATGCTCCAACAAAACGACAGTAAGAGGCTTAGCCACAGTTACAACAGAGCCGCTAATAGTGTAATCCTTGTTACTGGCTGCTACACGACCTCGTGCACTAAACTGTGTTTCTGTCTCCTTGCATTTTTAAAACCTGCCAAGCAGCCGAGTGTTCATGCACGCCACAACATCGTCGTCTCGATTCTCCTTAGCAGTAGTGTGTTTGCCCACGTTGTCTCATTGTCTTTCTGAATCTGCCAACTGATGGTACATTCGTATGTAGTGTAACATTTTCACCTTTGCCCTTTTCGGCTGCAGTATGTTCGCAGACACCGTCTCCTTGAGCTCCTGGACCTGACGAGTAGCAGTGCGTTTGATTACGCCATCTTCTTATCCCCTTTAGCCTACTGAGGGTCAGTGTATTTGCACACGCTGTAATCTTGTCTTCTTGGTCTTTATAGATAGTACATTTTTATATGCCAATAATTATGGCATCTTGGACCCGCCAAACGTCTTTATGTTTCTGGTTTTTTCAGCGATTTTGCATTTGTGCATGCTGCATTCTTTTGTTTCTATATAAAACACATCTGTGGCTGCTTTCATGTAGTACATTACATGTTATCTGTCCTTATTTCACAGAAGTAAAATGATGGAACAAGCATGCAAGTTACATTATTACTTGGCTGTATGAAAAAGTAATGTTATGTTTTACATTTTCTACGTCCTTCAGTGACAAGTAGTAAAATATATACTTTCTACTTATGCATTTGTGCGTAAAATTCTGTTATACCTATTTACACCTCAAAAATTGATAATAGAATATGAGTTAGTGATAATAATGTCATCTTGAGTAAAAGCATTAAATTTTATTCTCAAACAAGTATCACCAAATAAATATAAACACGAAAACAAAAGGGTTGATTAAAATAAGTCACCAGTAACTATTGAGCCTAAATAAAATTTGCTTTTGAACATGACAATCTCATCAGTCGTGTCACTGACTAAATATTTATTACAAATGGTTATGACTTTGCTTTGCATACTGTACATGATAAAATTAACATATATACTAAAAACAATGTCCATTTGTAATATTTGCTACACATGACAAATTTGGTCTTTGGAAATCTATGTAAGAGTTTTGAGTTCATCAAAGTTTCTAAGAGCAAAAGTAAATGCAAAAAACTAGAGAGTATATTGAATTTCTGCTATTAATTGTTTACTTAATAGTAAAAGCAGTTAATATAAGGACTTCAACATTGTAATAAGGAGCATGACTGTTTATTGATAATTGATTTACGTCAATCAATATTTTGCTGCCATGCTGACAGCCTCTTCAAGATTAAAAATCAACAATTGCAACAAAATTTTAATGAAATTAAAGCATTCAATTTATGTACATGAATAATTATAAAAACAACAATATTATACCATAAAGGTGCTACGATATTACGCATCATAAACACCTATAGAACCTATAATTTTGTCCACAAATTGCTAATCTCTACTTAGTTTTAATAAATGTCATGTTCTTGAGAATTTAATTATATCATAAATACACAAATTTTGTCTTCTAAGCAGTATTATTAGAATAGCACTGAAATGTAAAAAGAAAGCGCCAGTTAGGATAGGAACACATACTAAATATACGTCATAGAGAACAATGAGCATTGAAAGAGGCACTATTTTGATAATCAAGAAAAGCTATGCGGAATCGTTCATAAACAGCTTAAACTAAATATAAGGCTGTTACATGTTTTTATTATAAAAATTGAGTTTTAAGAACTCTATCAATAATCATTGCTCTCTTGCATTCAAAGCCCTGTTGACAATTTACAGAGAGACAAAACAGGAACGACCATTGGGCCCTGTTTTTTATGTAACGTTCGTGTTTTCACAACAGCACACGACGGTGTCTCTTACTTTGGCTAATATAACACATCTAACACCTATATTCTATCTCAAACAGGATACCATTAATGTTTAACTTATTGAGTCCTTTCCTAATTTGATGATATGAGTTAAATTCCCTGAAAATGCATAGACAACCAGTGTGTGTTGTATTTGGACAGATCCTGACAGAGAATTGTCTCCATAGGTCAGAAATAAGGAATTGTAAGGAACACATTTTTGCTTCAACCAGATGGATTTGAGCACCAAGAACCCTCTCTTGTATTACATTCCTGAAGATTTTGAATACTAGTTCCCTGTAAGCTTTTTCATCTATTATGAAAACTGATTGTAGCCTTTACGTATCTATTTATAAAAGTTGGAGGGTATGCATTATTAATAAGAGTTTTGCAAGCTACTGTAGTATTCTTGGATCCAAACGAAGAGTCAGCGAGCTTAAAGGCTTCTTCAATGATAGAGAATACTATGGCAAACTTTTAAGATTGTGGGTTGTGTAAAATTTAATGGGATTTATTATACAACTAACGTAAATATCTAGAAAAAAGATTGAATTGTTAACTTTTTATCTGACTATGAACTTTACAAAAGTATTGAAATTGTAAAAAAGGCTTAGGACATAATTTATTAAAGAGTTTTTATTACTCATAAGAAATCATCAATATATTTGAAACATAGCACGACAGAATTATGACAACGATATAGTACTGAACTTTCTCAGGATTATCAAAGGATTTCCGTGAACCAAGGTGAGCAACAACCTTTTATGTAAGTTCTACAAGATTTTATATTAACATCACCGTTGAATGAGAAACAATTAGATTTACTGAGAAAGTCAATGCGATCATAAAACTCAGTTTTGTCTATACCTAAAATGTTGTTGGAATTGCTAATTTTTCACAAAATACATCTTTTTAATGGAAAAAAATTAAGATTCGTATATAGTGACTCTACGTCGAAGAAAACCAAAGGAGAATAATCTGGACTTACTAATTCTTGAGTTTTTTAGTAATTTTTTAAAGCTTACATGAATCTCGTATTCAAAATCTTTAGGAATGTAATACAATAAATAGTTCTTGGTACTTGAATCCTTCTGGTTTAAACAGGAATGTGTTCCTTACGGCTCCTTATTTCCGGCCTATGGAGACAATTCTCTGTCAGGATCTGACCAAATACAACATACTGGTTGTCTATGCAGCTTCTGGGAATTTAACTTATATTATCAAATTAGGAAAGGACTCAATAAGTTAAACAGAAGTGGTATCGTCTATAAGATAGCATGTAGGTGTTAGATGTGTTATATTAGCCAAGGTAAGAGACACCATCGTGTGCCATTGTGAAAACACGAACGTTACATAAAAAACAGGGCCAAAAGGTCGGTCCTGTTCTGTATCTCTGTAAATTGTCCACAGGGCTTTGAATGCGAGAGAGCAATGATTATTGATAGAGAATCTCGAAGGTACAGATGCGAATTCTCTAAATGACTTGTATACAATTAGTCAATGATAATATAAGTGGACGATTATATACAACAGTACTTGGCAATTCTCATCCAAATGTTTTATTTTAAATAAAAAGTAGTATGAAAACTAAATAATAGTATTCAAAACTAAATTTTTATAATAAAATCATGTAACAGTTTCATAGTTAGTTTAAACGATTTATAAACGATTTCGTATAGCTTTGCTTGATTCTCAGTATAGTGCCTCTTTCAATGCTTATTGTTCTCTATGACGTATATTTAGTATGTGTTTCGATCTCAACTGGCTTTTACTTTATACATTTTGGTGCCACCTTAATACGTCGGTTTGGAAAAAAAAATTCTTATATTTATGATAAAATTAAATTCTTAAGAACATAAGTTTGATGGGAACGAGGTAGAGTCTGCCAATATGTGGACAAAATTATAGGTGCCATAGGTTTTTACGATGCTTGTTATCTTTATACCTACATAGTGATATATTACTGTATTTATTAATATTTATAAATAGAAATCGACTGTTTAAGTTTTATCAAATTTACTCTAAGAATTATTTTGTTATGATTGTTGATTTTTATTTTGAAAGGGGTTGTGAGCAAGAGAGTGAAACATTAATTAATGTAAATATAATTATTTAAAGTTATCATGCTTTTCATTATCATGTTTAAGTCTTAACATTATTTGACGACAAAGGAGCAAGTGGAAGGAGTCTAAAGATATCCATAAAAAAAGCAGATATCTCAGTAGTTTTAATTTATTTTTCTTGTATTCTAAGTGAAATCTGATCAAACCTAAATTCTTTTAAAATGTTTTCCATTTTTTAAGCTCAGTTATGACTCAGATATCGAAGTATATCGCATTTAGTTCAAAGTAATGAACATTTTAGGGTTAAATTTCTATCTACCTTATTAAAAGAATTATAAAAATATAAAAAAGAGAGCTTAGTTAACAGCGTAGTTAACAGTAAACTTCCAAATTGAACTGGTCACAGCTGTAAAAATATTTAAAATTATTATTTACACTTTTGCTACTTCATATTGATATTGTACATAAAAACATTTTCTTATACAACTGTGTGTGTTTCAGATATGTTGCTGATACAACAACGAATCAAGTCCATCAGTACAGTCAGTCATTCAGCCCTCCCAACCCCATCATAACAATAACAGAGCATACACCCAATCCCTCGCCAGATTTTTTTAAATGCCAGGTAAGTAAAAATTAGGGATATACATGTAAAAATACAATCTTACTTTAGATTTATTACATCTAAATACTAACTTTATTATGACTTTTAATTGCAACGCACAAGTGTTTTGCACAATTTCTTAAACTATTGAGTTAATGGCAAGTGGGTTCTTGGGTACACAAGCATAAAGTAATACTTTTGTGAAAATATATAGCAGACAAGTATAATTATTAGTGTAAATGAACGTTGTACAAAGCGGTATAGTGTAAGAAGCTGGTACAATTATCATTTGAAAGAGAGTACCTACCTTATTTAGGTGTAATTTAAATTAAAATTTTGATACTTAGAAAATGAACGATAATAAATAATATATCATGACATAACACAACCTAAGCAATATGTAAGCTGGACAGTACATGATTATGCACTTTTAGCCAATCTTCCTATGATTTCGAAACAACTTCCGACCACCCACGCTTATTACATCTCTAAAGTTACGCTCATATCTGTCACATACATTTACACACATATTTTTTGTTTATATTTAATAGTCAAAATATATTTTTATTTCAAAGGTTAAAAAAACCATCCTGTTGTACCCTTTTCTTCAATAGGGTAGTATTACATGCCAGTGAATATCTCTTCAGGGCGTTCATCCTACACAGGTTTTCTTTAGAAATATCACTTATGCATTGAATGTACATTTAAAAAAGCATAAAAAATATGTACAAAAAACTGCAGCTTAATATACTGTACCATTTAAAAAAATCTTTAATTTTAACGAATCATTATGAAAAAGTCACGTCAACACTGCATTTATAAAATATATTGAAAGGGAGTTTAATTTAAATACAATCTCATAAATTTACCTTACACTTATTAAGTTACACTTAATTATAAATCTGCGTTGGATTTAGTGTCAGATAACTTTCTCATCGAAATTAGCTTGTCGATATGTTAAATTAAAATATTTCTTCGAGTTTTCATCTTTACAACTTGATCAAGAGACTCTAAATGTTTTTAAGCTTTTATTACTGTGCCTAGTGGCCAGTAACAGGGTGAAGTTAGCTTATTTTGAATAAGTAAGTGTAGTAAGTACTGCAGTAAGATTATTTTTATCTAGTCCATTGCTCGAAGACAGAAAATACGATTTAATTTTATGTTTTCCGGTAAAGAAGAAGTTGGCCATTCCTTGACAGAATTTTCCCAGGAATAAGGAAAAAATAGTTTTCTTCAAACTCAAAGTCGATTTTATTTATTTGTCTAACAATTTATGGGAAAATACTAATTTTTTATTTAGAACCAGAATTTGCTTGAACATTTAAATAATATCTGGTATAGAGATAAACTTAGAAAATTGCCACTAATTGAATACTTAATGCATGGCAGCTTAAGGTTAGGATCCCAGCAGCAGCTTATTTTTCAAGAAAAAAACCCTTGGAACCTCGCTGTAACGTGTTTAATACAATACTTACTCTACTGGGATTCTGAGGCCAAATTACAGCATGATGCTAGAGGTAACAACTTGAATGATTATGTTGTTCTGTAGAAACTAGCTATATGTGTTGCATGTCCTTGAATTCCCGTCTAGAATTGTAGTAAGGTTGTATAAGCTGTGGGTTTCTAGACAAAGGCTTTTCTAAATGCAATGAAAAACAGCTATCTCTCGAATAGTTACAAAGTTAGGATCGCTACTCAGTCACTCATAAGACTGTATGACCTACACGAGCCCTGTCAGCATTCACCCCTCCTTATTTTAAGAGATTAATGTGATGTTATTGCCAGAATTTGCAGTTAATAATGATTTTAAGTAGGATTGATCTTATTATCATATTTCTTGTGCTTTAAATCATAATACAACTCAAAATGATGCTTGCTCTGACAGTAAAATCATCGATTAGGTGAATGGCGTTTATCAGCAAAATGAGAAAAAACTGAAACAAAGTTTTTTTTCTTTAAAAAATCAATCCATTGGTTTAGTGACGTTCCTCTGAATGTCATACAGTAACTCGATGGTTTCTCAGTGTAATCTACAGACTAAGTAGAGTAAGTGGTAACGTGTTTCACTTCATTTTGCGGAGCTCAAGCAGTAACTAGCTTACCTCGCAAACTTATTGAGCTACACTTAGTGTCAGATTGCGTCCACACGTAAACATGATGTTTTATTAAATACGTAAGATCAGTATGCGTAGAAAACCTTTTAGTCGTCCCATAAGAAATTTCCTAGGATTCTTGTGAGTTTAACTAAAGCTTTTAAATCATACAATTAATTACGAAACAGTAAGGTTAATGGATAAGATATCCCAGGTTTTGAAAAGCGCAAGCTGTCTCCTCAAAACAATCTATTATATCCCTTAAATCATTCATGTAACGAACTTTTACAGTCAATCATTAAAGAAGATCTTCAATACTATAGACGACTTATATCTCTAAATTATTATTCCGAGTAATTGACATGCTCAAGGCAATTTCAAAATTCACATCGGTAATCTTGTTACCTTTTTAATAATAAGTCGCTTAACTTTGCAAAGCGTTTATTAGGTGCTAAAGCTTCACATCATTTGAAATATTTGCCTTATCGTTAGTAAAAGAGAAAAAACGTTGCTTGAAGCTTTCCCACTCCTCTTGCTTGACAAAATAAGTAAGAAGCTGTAATAAAGGAGGCGCGTCTTGAACTTTAACAGATGGATTCTCAGCAGTTAAAGGAGTGGGGGACAGCTTTCCCTTAAATGCCACGATTCTATTTACTTACTATTACAGATATAACTTCCAAACATAATATTTTATCTTAAGCATAAGCGTCTTCGTGAAAGTATATTTTTTCGATAAAATCATCCTCATACTCAAGAAAATCATCGTGGCGATTAGTAAAGGGTTTTTAATAGGCTTTTGATATCTGTTATCATGTTAAAAAATAACTAATAGCCTTATATTTTACTTTGACTTTTTTAGTTAAATTTGCGTAAATTTAGCTACGTTAGATTAAAGTTTAAACTTTACTTTAAGCATATTTGCCATTTTGAAAGTAATAAGACCGAAAATAGGCCTAAAAAACATTTAATTCTGAAAAAATTATACACAGTAATAAATAGTCTGAAAATTAACAAATTAAAAAAGCATAAGTTCATTAGTGGTAGCTAACAGTTTGAGGCAGATAATGATGAGTATAGATTTATTGATACCAACGTTTAATAAATTGTGTGGCAACACAAAAACAAAACATAAAATCGAGAGGCTTTTACTTTAAAATAACAAAACATACGCAGTAACAAATTTGTTATAATATCTTAGAAGATTAGTTTGACAACTCCCCATAAGACGATCTCAAATTATCATAAGTATGATTTTATATCTCTTAAAGAAACTGACTCGTTTCGCAATATATTCAAATAAAATCAATCAGGTTCCATTAAAAAATCAATCATGCTCAATTAAAAATCAAACAGCACAGCATTTAAATATTCAAAATTGTTCTATAATCTCATAGATTCAGGGATCTTCTTTCGTAATTTTAATGCTTTTAAAATGAAAAACCGGATAAAAAACCAGCCATGGCAGGTCTTGTAGATCTCCCTAATCCCTTAGTCTCTTAAAAAAAGTGATGCTAAATACTTTGGTTCTGTAAATGTTAGCAGCCCTCTCCCCCTCTCTAAAGAAACCTTACGACTGCATTGAAGAGTCTGTATCACTTGAGCTAAAGGTACTTTGAAAAATCGAGGGAGGCCAGCGATGCGTAATCTAAATGGGGAAGTATGAGCACAGCCAAGAGCATCTTCTTTCTCGGCCAAGACGATGAGCTCCCCTAACAAAAGGCACCTTTGCCACAGTATCATTAGCAATTATTAGTGGTACAGTTTAGTGCTCAAGCGTTCAATGCAATAAAAGCCTTGACAAAATATATGCTTAATCTTGAAAAAATCAAAACACAGTCCATGATATTTAGTCTAACAATCTACAGCACTAATATTTGTATTAAATTAAAAGTAGATAGAGGTAAGCCAGAACCTAACATAGGCCTAAATCGCATGATCCAGGAGAATGATTTAAAGAAGTCACGCAGCCCTTTTCATATACTATAAACTTTTTTCTTACTTGCGATGTTTAACAGAAACTAGTAGTTGCCATCTAATGAGAGGTAGGTGGTGCTATCAAGCGCCCAGTTTGAAATTGGAGCTGCGCGCGATGAAACACTTCTAGAGGATTCTTGAAGGCCACCCATTTACCACATACACAGATCACCGTCCTCTGATCTACACTTTCCGGCAACGCTCAGACAAGGCTTTACCAAGGCAAGTTCTATGCCTCGAGTTCATTTCTCGTTTCAACACAATACTGAAACACGCTCAATGCAGGGGGAACGTTGTTGCAGATACACTGTCACGTACTTGCCAGTCAGGGAACGGGATCCCCATGGATACCATCGGTGCACCGGAAAATATGCCAAACACCTGCAAACCCTACGGCTCAACACAAAGCCACTCCGGACATCGCCACTGTCTCCTTGCCCAGCAAGGTCAGCGCAACCATCATTGCCGCAGCTCAAGCGACAGATGTGGAACTCCACGACCTTCGTGACAACTTCAGTCTCCAACTACAGCAATTAATCCTAGACGGACACCCGGTTTGGTGCAACATCGCGTACAACGTACTCAGACCGTACCTAACATGCCAACTTCGCCGAACAGCCTTTGAGGTAACGCATAACCTTTCCCACGCAGGTATCAAATCTACCACTCGCAACGTAGCTCAAAAATACGTCTGGCTGGGTATGCGGAAAGAGGTCTCGTCATGGGCCAAAAGCTGCACAGCGTGTCAAACCTCCAAGGTGAGCCAACACAACTAATCAGCTCTCGGCTGTTTTGCGGAACCAGAAAACAGATTTAAATACATCCACGTTAACCCGGTCAAGATGCCTGCAGTGTCCGGAATGCAGCATTGCCTTACTATCATCGCCCGATTTTGGCGCTGGCCAATGGCAATCCCGATTCCCAATATACAAGCCAACATAGTGGCACAAGCGATGTCGCATTGGATTAGTGAACACGGTACCCCGATTTTCATAACTTTAGATAGAGGGGAACAGCTCGAGTCCAAACTTTTCCAAGAGCTGGCCAAGATGCTCGGCGTAATACACGTTAAAACTACCTCATACCACCCATAATCTAACGGTATGATCGAACGCTTTTACCATTCTTTTAAAGCTGCTCTAAAATGTTCAACACTCACATAGATTGACGCTCTACCAACGGTTCTCCTCGGCCTAAGAATAGCATACAAGGAGGATTTAAAATCGTTGCCAGCAGGAATGATTTATGGAACTTCGCTACGAGTCCCAGGAGATTTTTTTATCACAACGACTTCTGCAGCGAACAGCTCCACCTTCGTCAAAGGCCTGCGACAACTTTTTAAAATACTAAAGCCCGTTCCAGCGGCACATCATACGCCACGGTACCCTTTTGTATTCAAGGAGCTTCCAACTTGCTTACACGTATTTAAACGTTCCGACAAAATTAAAAAGCCATTGGAGCCGCCGTACACGGGTCCACACCATGTCATCTCTAGGAATGACGACAAAACATATACAATCGAAATCAACGGCAAGCCCCAAGTAGTATCAACGGATCAACTCAAGCCAGCACACCTCGAGGCAGCCGAGATTAATGAATCAAATGAAACGAGCTCGCCAACACTAAATCCAAGCACCGAACAATCCCAAACACACTCCTCATCAGCACCAAGCCAACGCTCTATCACGTTCGCTGACCTCCCCAGGTCACTCACTGGGAGGGGAGTAGATGTGGCGGCTCAGCCATGCGCACAAGCTTCACGCCCAAATTGCAAGCAGCATATCATTCCTCGCGCGATTTTCTAGTCGTGGCGCTTCAAGCCAACCCGGCCAATCAGCGCGAACCCAGCCGACCAATCATTGTGCCGCCATAGCTGTGGGACACAGTGATTTTGATTAATCCATTTTTAATGAGAGTAAATTAATGAATAACCTTATTTCTAAAAAAAACTTCATGATGGTTGATAAGGTCTTCAAACTCAAAGAGAAGTGATTATTAGATACTATTAAAGTAACCGAACTGACGAAGCCTAAAAAGAAACAACAATGTAATTTTAAAGACTTTCAGAAAACTTCTAATATTGTATTTGCAAAGGTGCAAATTGAACGATTGATTTAGAGTATTAAAATTTCCAAAATTTGCCAAAGCAGAATCCAGTGGAATATACTACCTCTTATAGATAATGCTTTATAGTAATGTGTGGTAATTTTTATATAAGAGCTTCGATTTTGAACGATAAAAGATTTTTGTAACCATATTTCATAAACAAAAGTAATTGTTAGCCAAAAATTAATAAACAATGTTTTACATATATTTCTTTGTAAACTTTATTAATCCAATATATTTAACACTTATAACTTTTCACAATCTGAAATTTGGCTCATACTACGAGTATCACGAGATCTTTAAATCAAATGTAAATGTTAAAACTACTATACTTATATTATAGGAACAGTAAATGACTAGGTCGTATAAGCGCACATCCGTAATAAAGATGCCAAGCATTATTTGGCAAAAGTATGTATGGTTGCGCTTAAAACGGTTTTGTCCTGTTTTCTCCAACGTATTTAAGGTATAAGATCCGTCGTCACCAACATATCAAACTTTTCTTGAATTAAAAGCATGTTGTACATTAAATTATCTCACGTTATCAAAAATTTTTTAAAGTTAGGATATCGGAAATAGTTTTGGAGATATTTAACTTCACAGTGCCTTTTTGAACATCGGTGAAACGGGTTATACTAATAACAGCTTTGAAGACATACGTAAAAAATCGAACTATTAAAAAAAAAATAGTGTATAAATCTTGAAAATTTTTACTTTATTTTGGTCTTTTTTAATTATGGTTTAAAAGTACTAAATAAAAATCAGTTTAATGATTAATATTTATCCCGTTACAAAAGCATACGGCTATAATCTGTAAAACTGTCACAATACGGTAAATGACGTACTTCACTCGCTTAGTTAACTCGGTCCATGGATTTTCTTCCTTAAGTTTTTCCAAACAATCAGTAGCAGCTAATAATTTTCTAATGATTTGACTATTAATAAGCCGGTCTCCTGGAATATTACCATCAAGCAAAAAACCTACTCATGAGAGAGTAGGACTCATTTTAAACTCAATCTTGAAACTTTTCGCTTTGTTCGTTTTTTTCTACAAAGCAATCACGTAACTTTCTGCCCTTAAACCTTGACGAGTGTTGACATTGCCTTTGAATGCTGAGTAAATATATCTTAAAATTTTTTTATCCCAATTGACATATTTGTTTTGAGACATTGCTGTTGAAAACCGATAGGCAGTACTTTCTGTCATTTTTTTATTCACTGCTTCAGAATGTATACCATTATATAATGGTATTCATACACAGAGTAACAGCTTTTGATGCTGTTACAGAAACATCTTTTTTTAAGTAACGCTGCATATTTAAGGGCAAGTTATTAAAATACGCTTCAAACTCTATACAATTATAATACAATAAGTAAAATTAGAAACATGGTCCAGATAAATGACTGATTTCCTAGTTGATTAGATCTGTAATTGATTTTTGAAAACTTTTGCCAAAAAGTTCTATTCCTTTTATTGCAATTTCGTTTGAAGTTATATTTCCATGAACTCTCTTTCTGTTAACGTTTACAGTGCACATTGGCAAATCTGAAAAAAAAATTATAAAATAAGACTTGAAAAATAAAAAATGTAAGAGACAATCAATGATAACTGCTATGAGTTAGTAAAGGTAGAAAATTATGATCATGTTTATCATGAACTCTTTTTTTTTTTTTTTTTTTTTTTTTATACTAGATGACAAAAATCTAACAAAAAAATTGGTTTGTACATATCTACAGCACAAGTTTTTAGTATTCCCCACTGTTGCTGGAAATTGGTACAGCTTCGACTTTCTAGCCCACTTTTATTTGTTAAAAAAAAAACTATTGGGCCAGTTAACAAAAAAAAGAAATATTTATAAGTACTTGGATTTTAGAAGATAACCTATTTTAAAACAAGAACTGCAACGCCATGCTAGCTGTTCGCTTTATTACAGTAACAAATATTTTGGTACAGCTTTGGTTTTATTGATTAGTT
The DNA here is from genome assembly GCF_000648655.2 of Copidosoma floridanum. Next base: position 852,637 of record NW_019379601.1, on the reverse strand, counting down.
GAGTAGGAGATAAAGTTATGCGATACAGATCGAATACGTAACCAACACACTGCACACCAATATATCTTCGCCCACACACACGTGTCTAAAAATCTATACACGCCTCCCGCTTCTGCCGGTAGTGTCCCTTTTCCATGGCTGGAGGCACGAATTACAAACAATCCATCCACCTCATTACTGAAATGATCTTAATCTCCACCCACCGTGTCTGGCTCGGTTGAGCCTGAATCAGCTTAATCATCAGCCATGGGGGGGTTTGTGGGCAGGAGGCAGAGTTGGCGTATGGGGCAAACGTATTTACCAGTACTGGTTCAAACGGTGGCGGCTCTGACGAGTCTATCAGACCTGGGGTGGACCTGGGTGATTCGGCCAAGCAGCCACAACCCGCTGGACTAGAGGAGGGTGGGATTAAATACTGCGACGACGTCGTTGATCTGGAAATTTCGCCAAAGGACCTTCCATTTGGGCCGTTGTTGGAGTGTGTTTAGGTACTCGTGGCTCCAGCGAGTCCAAAATTTGACTCTGATGCCGCGTACAAGCTCCCAATGCGTGAGGCAATCGAGATTCTGAGTCGTAGAGCTGGAGTCGATGATAGAGGCTAGAGATCCGTTGACTAGAAAATGTCCAGGGGTGAGAGCCTTCAGATCGTCCGGGCCTCCTGTGAACGGTGTGAGCGGACGGCTGTTGAGAACGGCTTCGATGCTAGTTAGGACAGTGGAAAACTTCTCGTAGGTGAGATTGCGAGGTCCGATGGTGCGGTGGAGATGGCTTTTCATAGCCTTGACGTTAGCTTTCCAAAGTTCTCCGAAGTGTGGGGCTCTAGGGTGGATAAATCTCCAAGATATTCCTTGATCGGCCAACAACCCAGCGATACTATCCCAGCGCAATTCAGCATCTTGGATGGCGTCATGAAGCTTGTGATTGGCAGCACGAAAACAGGTGGCACTCTCGCTTCAGATCTCGGTTGGCAGGCCTCGACGAGCACAAAATCTGGTAAGTGCTCCAAGAAAAAAGTCGGTTGATAGATCGCCCACAAGCTCCAGATAAATTACCTTTGAGGCCATGCAGACAAACACGGCAACGTAGCCCTTACTAGCGCGGAGGCCTCGTCCCTTGGCCGAGAATATGTTGAAGGGTCTGGCGTAGTCCACGCCAGTGCGTTCAAATGCACGAGCCGGAGTTATTCGAGCAGCTGGCAGTGGTGCCATATTTTAAGTGGCTGGCCACGCCTGCAAGTAAGTGCAGATGTGGCACCTTTTTAAGAAGCTCTTGATTCGGCACCGCCCGCTGATGATCCAGGCTTTACAAGCGACAAATACGCTGGTCAGCTGGGCTCCTCCATGCAAAGCTCTAACATGGGCCCAGAGTATCATCAGCTTAGTTAAAGGGCATCGGCCGTCCAAAATCGGCGGATGTCAATCGGCGAAGCAAAACGTAGAGTGCTGAAGTCGGCCACCCACCCAGAGCACATCGTTGGCAATAATTGGATTGAGGGTTAGCAGTGGTCTCTGGGCTGCAACGCAGTCTTCTGTTTGTAAACTCTCGATTTCCATGAAGAAAAACTCTCGCTGACCGAGACGGACGCAGGTGAAATAGGTGTCACGTAAATCGATGGCCCTCATTTCTGCGAGGACTGGTAAGGTGGCATCACGCTGAAGCTTGAATCGAACCCATTGACGCAATCGCATAAGAAAGCGCAGCAAGCGATGAAGGTCCGAAAATCGTTTCAAGATGTGTGTCTTGTCTAGCTAAGTGGCGCTGCACAGATAATCCGATGCATCAATAGGGTGGTGACTCAAGTCAGTGGTATTTGTGGTTCTGATCGGCCACGACGCTGGTGGAGACATCAACCATGTGGGACGCTCCCACCACAGGTGCTTGTGTCAGAGTGAAGGAAGATCAATTCCTCGAAATGCCACATCTGCAGAATTGGAGTCCGTGGTAACGTGTCTCCAGAAATGCGAGAGCAGCAACTTCTGAATGTGTACTACATAGTTGTTCACCAGCAAGTTATTGATGGGCTCGGAGGAGCGGATCCAATGAAGCACTATCTGTGAGTCACTCCAAGTGTGACAGTTCTCTTCGCTGATTCTGTACTCCTTGGCAGCTGTGGTGAGGAGTCTGGCAGTCAATAGTGCAGCGCGTAGTTCCAACTAAGGTATCGTCATCCACGTGGGTTGTGAGTTACTTGGCTGCAAGCTCTTGATCGAAGCTAGCTTTCTTCTCGATAATAGAATGCGCACGCAAATCCCATGGACTGCGTCTTCGACTCATAAATACACAACGGCTGCTATTGCTCAGCGACTGGTATCTGTGAGCGCGTGTAGCTGTAGCATGGCTGCGGGGTGGCTGCTGATCCAGTGGAGAATTATAAAGCCAGAAAAATCCTGCAGTTGATTGGAGAAGTCCCACCATCGTTGAGCTAGGGAGGCTGGCACGTTTTCATCCCAGTCTAGTTTTGCACGCCAGAGGTCTTGGATGATCATCTTTGCCACAAATACTGTGGGTGCGATCCATCCACAAGGATCAAAGAAGCTGGCGAGGGTGGTGAGTATAGAGCGCTTGGTGTGCTGAGATCGCATGGGAGGTGGGGTAAGGTGGAACCAGTCACTGAGTGGGTCCCAGCTGACCCCAAGCTCGCTGACAAACCTGTCCACATTGAGCTGTCACCAAGTTGGCCTCAGTCGAGAGTCCTCAGGAATATTGCACAGGAGGTCGGGTTCGTTGGACACCCACTTTTTTAGTGGAAAACATCCAGCGTTCATCAATCCGATTAACTGATTTCAACGAAGCCAGGCTGTCTCGACGTCATCGGCACCAGAGAGAATGTCGTCGATGTACCGATCATTCTTGATGATAGGCACAGCCTCGGGCCAGGCGTTTACTTTACCCTTGCACATCTGCAGAATCGTCCGTAATACCAGGTACGGAGCGCTCGCTTCGCCATAGGTCATGGTGAGTAACTGGAAATGCTCTGGTGTGCTAGAGTTGTCGGCGCTCCAAAGGATTCGCTGGAGGTTTACGTGTCGTTTGTTGACACGAATCGCGTCGAACACGACACGCAGTCTTTTGCACAATTTGCCAGTTTGCCAGATTCCATGGTAGACAGCTTAAGAATTGAGAACGAGAACTCATCTAAACTTACGGTGCGAGTGAATGCACAGCTCCTCGGTAGCTCAAGTGGTAGAGCAACTGTCTAGTAAACAGGAGGTTGTGTGTTCGATCCGCAGCCGGGGAGGATTTTTTCTCGTTCTTAAATATTTCTCCAAAGGAAAATTTCTTAAAAAAGAAATTACGTGGATTTGTATTATCAAGTATTTTCTATATCTTATATATTGAGAAAGGGCATGTATGGATGATAATAGAGAGTGCTTGTATGAAGAGTACCGCCATCTATGTATATGCACCTATTGATACAATGATTAAAGTGTATCGACGTTCGCTTGTATACCTATTGGACGTATTAAAATATGTTAATTTGTATTATCAAGTATTTTCTATATCTTATATATTGAGAAAGGGCATGTATGGATGATAATAGAGAGTGCTTGTATGAAGAGTACCGTCATCTATTCATATGCGCCTATTGATACAATGATTAAAATGTATCGACGTTCGCTTGTATACCTATTGGACGTATTAAATTCTTATTTACTGACAAGCATTAGAGTCACATGCCTACAATATCGAGCTTAGGTAAAAGACAGCTTAAGAATTGAGAACGAGAATTTATGTGAACTTACGGTGCGAGTGAATGCACAGCTTCTCGGTAGCTCAAGTAATAGAGCAACTGCCTAGTAAACAGGAGGTTGTGTGTTTGATCCGCACTCGGGAAGGGTAATAAAAATAGCAGTTGTTAGAACAATAGTGTTTTTCCTGTCACGATTTAACATAATTTGCTTTACCGGTAGTTAAAATATTTATAATGTTACAAAAATAATATGGAATTTTAGAAGAATCTTAGTCAACATGTTTTTATGCTGCTAGTAGTTGGAGAGGAAGTCGTCTCGTGGTACCCTAGGGAATCGTAAACTCTGTTACCCCTATTGGAGGCAGGTGTACGGACTCTCTCTCCAAGTCAAGAAAAGGGGGAGAGTTACTTTCCGTTTTCCTTTACATTTGGGAAAAAGTGTTAGCAATTAGCTAGATAAAAAATTAGACTATTGCAGTATGTTTATGGAATTATTACTGAGATGCGAAAGGGGTTACTTTGAAGATTATGAGCTTGTAAACTTGAATGGTAAAATTCGGGTAATCCCTTGAAGGTAACTAACGTTGTGTACCAGGTTTGTTATAGTTAATATGTAATGTAGTAGTTTGCTAGAGGTGTAGTGTGTACTGGTTGTTTGTGACGATTCTGGCTTTTACTCATGTTTTCGCGTATTTCTATATATTTGTTCTAAGCTATCTTAATGTTTAGATTTATGTTAAGCTAAACATATGTTTGCACTTAATGTTTTAGTTAAACTGTTCCCAGTTAAACTTTTGTATCTACGGTTGTAGAAAAATATTTTATTTTGCATTTCCGGTCAGCATAGGACAGCGTGCAAGTACATAAATCATCATTGTCCATTAGGTCTCAGTAACTTGCAGGTGATTCACCTCTTTTCAGATGCACGTTGGTCTTTGCACGAGTGCCTTCACAACAACATTTCTAGGAAATGAGCAGGGAAAAAGTTATTAGTAATTTTTTGTTTACCAACGTTACACTACTTTTCCAACAAATACATTTTTACTACCATTTCCGGAAACATTATTTGTTAACTAAAAGACTATGTAAAGCCGGCCTCTATTAAATCAAGTCAGTCATTCACTGGCAGACATTACGAGCAGAGTTGTTCGTCACACGGCTGGCAACCCCGGTGACCGACGACCCTATATCACCCTCTTGACTCTAAGCATTCAACCAGGAATCACTGATCCTTTCCCAGGTCTGTGCTGGGCGAACCTAACAGCTATGAAGGAAAAAAAACTTGAACTAATGAAAGTCTCCAACAAGCAAGTATCACGAACCAATCTCTACTAATCTCTCCACCTTAGATCATCAAAACAACTTAGTCTGCAAAAAAAAAGTGCTTCAGGCACAAACGTCTTTAACGTTATACCAGGAGACGTTGGAAAAGAGCACTACAACTAGCCCCAAAGCTTCAGACTTTGTAATTTTTCTCCCAATCAGTCTGGGTTTTTAACAGCAGGCCAGAGAAGATAGCCCTGAGGTATCCAGGCAGTCCCAATTGCTGTAAACTTTAGTCAAGAAGGAGTTTACTTAAGAAGCTCACCGGTCTTTTTAAGGGCAATTGGACGTCAAGCTACCTTGCCAAAAAATATATTAGAAATTAACAAAGTTGACAGAAAACAGCCTTTAGGGGACACAAAAGTCGTAACTATGCCAAAAGTCGCAAGAGGGTGAATTGTAGGGAGAACTTCAAATATATCTAATAAATACAATCTTAGGCATCAAGAAACTGACGCAGATTGAATTTTATGAGAAATTTTATGAGAAATGAAATTTATTGAGATTGGAACAACAGCGTTAAAATCAACAAAACAGAAAGAATCCATTACGTGAGAGATCAGCTTTTTATCTTACCCTTACAATCTCTTTAATCTTGAAAGATCTAAATTTAGATTTTTAAATAAGTAGAAAATGTATTTGTATTTTTGTGGCAATAAAAAATGTAGAGATTAAGCTCCAGGACTTTGTTGCTTTGGTAATAAAGTTGTGAGATAAGAGAAAAAAGATNTTTTACGAGCTCCCAAATATTTTTTTTTTATCGTGGTAGTTCAATCTGACAGTTTTTGTATGTCCCATAAACTGAGACTGACTAAGTGGGACCACCGGGCCATGCTGTTTTTTGATGTGCCATTAATTGTGACCTCATATTTTTCTCCATTATTTCAAATCAAATTATTGTTGCGATCTTATTTATACACTAAAATAAATTTTTTTTTGCTAGAACACATAATTTTACATTATAATACAAAAAATTTTCTAGTTATGTGTATTTTTCATCTTCAAATAGCTTATTTCACTTATAAGTTCGCTAAACCCTGTCTCACAATCGGGACATTTACCTTACTGTCCTCCCTGAAAGAACATATTGTTGTGAGCTCAACGTTCGTTAGCCAAGCGGAGTCTTGTCGCACACGAAGCACCCGGCCGTGCTGTGTCGTGGCTATGGCAGTCGCGTGACGTACGACGGCACGAGCAACCTGGTTGTCGCTGACTTAGTGGGAGATCACGGTCTCGTCACCAAGCCACGTGTTATGTGCAATGCGATGCAGATCCCGTTGGATGCAAGGTAATGGCCACGCTCACGGCACTGAACAGACTGCGCAGCAGGATCCGTCGAGGTCATCGCAACCCTTGACGTTCTCATAACCTCGCTGCTCAATGTCGCAAATTAATTGTGGTGTGCATCGCGTGCGTTCAAGGCTCCAATGTCTTGATGCGTTCTCGGACGCAGAGATGCTTCACTCTTAGCATGTTTACTTACATGGCTCAAGAGTGCGATCAACCCTGGATGTTCCGAGTTGACTGAGACTGCTGTATACTGTTGGTATCGTGGTTGCCTCTTATCCAGCTCGAAGGGACAAATTGTTCGATTTATTATAGCATCAAATATTATAGTACAGCTTTGGTTTTATTGATCAGTTGAGTAGAAGACAAAGTTATGCGATGCAGATCGAACACGTTACCAACACACTACACACTAATATATCTTCGTCCACACACACGCGTCTTAAAATCCATACACGCCTCTCGCTTCTGTCGGTAGTGCCCCTCGTCCATGGCCAGAGGTGTGAATTACAAACACTAGTATTAGGCTTGTACACCAGCAGTACGATAGAAAAATGCTTTGAGAAATTTATTTTTTTGAGAGATTTTAATCGCTAATTTACGTGGATGCTTTCTTAAGGAGGTTGGGTCGTTTTTTTCAAGGGCTGAGCAGGTGTGTGGGGGCTCCCATAAGACACCGTGTTTAAGTGATTTGTACTAACCGTGCATGGAAACGTTCGCCACCTATATCATGATTAATTTAACTATGTCCAACTCATTAGTGCTTAAAAGTTGCACCATTAAATGTTATAAGCAATTTATCGCACATACTTTGAAGCAGCTTCTTTCCGATAGTTTGAGTAAAAAAACCTAAATACGAGCTGTTTGCATGAAAAAAAAAAACCTTAAAAAGGGAGAGGAGACTCAACTTTCGTCAAAAAAAGTGTGTTATGAATTTTCGAAAAACAAATTTTTTTTGCTCAGTATTCTCGTTTAGAGTCTTAAGAAAGATTGGGCCCAGTTTCAGAACCTAATTTTCAGTCCAACTATTTCTAGAAGCAATTATGTAAAGACGTCTGACTTCATGTGAAAAGACCAGCTGATAGCAGACGTTGTACGGTGCTCTTCCATACTCTTTGCATAAGACCTGCTCGCGATTTTGTTTACATGTGCACAAATATTTCTTCCAAATGTCGGATAAGGTGTACATTTTTTGATATAAGAGTCTTCCGTTAGAAGTTAAGCTATCCATTTAAATTTTTTTCTCAGTATGAATGAATCTCTAGCCTCGAAATTTATGCAACAAAGGCTGAATGATCGCTCTCGCCAATAAAAGTAACGTTAAATCATGCGATTTCGGAAACATTTTTCTTGAAAATTCGGCTGATAAAGAATATTCAAAAAATTCATATGGACTTTCAGTATGTTGAAAAACAACATTAATTTTTTTCAGTGACTGAATAAATCTCCTCAAAAAATGACTGAACCTGCTTCACCCAGTACTTTTTAAGCATAAGGCAAACATTTTTTATTTTTGACTCAACTACGTTGTGATAACGCATTCAGGTAAGTAATTCATATTGAAAACGTGTTCTCCTTCAATACTTGCACGCTTTTTATTGCCTAAATGTTAGAAAATTGTTAATATATTAATTAATTTATCCATGTTACGTTTAGCGTGTCCTAGCTTACCACCCTGTCTCGTCTGTTTTAGTTAATAGAGTGGTATGTATAGATATTGAAAGAACGTATATACGGAAGAACCTACTCTAAAAAATAATTCTAGCGTGAGTTACAATAGGTCTTTTAGAGAAGTAACAATTATTTAATCGTTAGACCTTTATAAAATTTTAGTCTACTTGAAAAATACAGAGATACATAAGACTTTGTTTATCTGCAACTAGCAGTATAAAAACTTGGTACACATATTTTAAATGGATCAATTGATACCTTTCATCCGTACAAGCTTCTGGTTAAATCGACAAGAGGGTACACAAACATAATTTTGAGTCTTAATTATAAGTATAAAAATACCTAATATAAAACTATATTGTATACAAAGGTTTTTTAATCATAGTGGAAATAAGTATGCTTATTGTTACGTTGATTGGGTGTGATTTTAAATAATACTCTAATATTTAATACGTCAATAATTATTTATTAGCAATATACAATTTATTAGAAATTCATAATTTATTAGGAATATATAATTAATTAGCAATATGTAATTTATTAGTGGTATATAATTTATTAGTAATACATAACAGCACAATATAACATAAAAAGTATACAGGCTGGCCAGTATAGGACTGCGTGCTTTCATTAAATCTTTCAATGATTTCAAAACAACTTTCTACTGCCTACGCTGATTGCATCTCTAACAAAACCCTTACATATGTCATGTACGCTCACATGCTTATTCCTATCCCATATTTAATGTATACCCAAAATATAATTGTATCTGCAAAATTCAAAAACAGTCCTGCAGTACCACTTTCTTTAATAGGGTAGAAATACATGCTCGTGAATGTCCTTTCCAAACGTTATGCACCCATACGTTTTTTGGACAGGTATTATTTACATTAAACACGTACTCAAAATAGCATCAAAAATACCTTCAGAAAAATGCAGATTGATTAACTGTACCCGTTTTTTATATGTACAATTAAAAAAAACTCCTTTAATATGTTACCTTATGGCAAAATCAAATAATTGCATTTGTATGCTGGTCCCACCTCTGCTCGATCCCGTATTTGCCCCAACTCGGCTTCTTTCATTACCCGTTGTTGGTCGCAGACGTGAATTATCAGCCTCATGTTTCAGGATGCATTGTCTCAGGTACTTATAAGATAAGCTATCCTTGCTGTCAAATAGCCCATTCATGTTTACTGTCTTTTCGTCTGGTACCCTATTGATAATCGCATGATAAAAACTCTCTTTTCTGATCTTCAGGAAAACTGTTACTTTTAGTAGCACTTGAATCTTTAATAGTTTTTAAATCTAACGGAATGTATTTTGTTACATGTTAGGTATGTGCTTATTTTTATGTCACTTCTTTCCATATTTTTAATTTTTTGTATCATTATCAAGGGGTCAATAATGTGATATACGTTGTTTTAATAATCTAGGGTCAATGTATCTCTTATTACGTTTAGGGTATGTCCTTTATCTTTTTCCACTATTTCTTGAGTAATGTTCATAGTAGCTTCTAATTTTTTATTAATTGCATTAAGTAGTTTTTTACTTTTCAATTCCGACCGTAACTGTTTTAAGAATAATTCTTGTTTGGTTGCATTATTAAGAAAATAATTAAAGCAACCTAGACTATACTTATTGATGACTTGTATCTTTAGACCACGATTAGGTGTACTACGTTCAAATATCAGCGATCTATCGATGGAGTCAGGGTTTAGGTTAATCAATCGTTTACTTCAGTTTTGTCCTAGGATGGATGTAGTAAGCTTGTTAAACTCTTGTATTTGACTTCTGGCCAGTTTTCGCTCAAGAGCCTTCATCTTCCTTTATTGAGCGGCTAAAGACTGCTCAAACTTAGTTCGAAATGCCTCTGTTTCCAAGGCCACTTTATTTTCAGAGGCAACAGCCTCAAATCTCATGGAAATCCAGGATCTCTGCTGGTACCTCTCTTCTTTCATCAGTTTTTTGATGTCTTTAATATCTTTCTTTGAGGCTTCTGAAATTCATTTTCGTGAGTTTATAAAGTTTTGAGATTGAATATTTTGACCAGTTTTTTTCATTAGTTCTTTCTCAAGGTCATAAATTTCATATGCCATTTCTTTATGTAACCTATCTACCCCTTTCTGGAGGCTGTCTTTTCTGTTTTGTAAATCTTTAAATTCACTATCAAACGAATCTAAATTTTTACTTTTTAAATCTTAAAGCTCATCATAAGGTGAGGCATAGGTAAAATTCATCTTGTTTTCTCTAAAATCTTTATTCTTGTCTTTGAGTGAGGTATCAATCAAACTTATTTTTTTATCTTTCAAATCTTTACTCTTGTCTCGAAGTGAGGTATCAATCAAATTTATTTTTGTAGCTCTTAAATCTTTATTTGGAATGTGCTATTGTTTAGAAACAAACAATCGAGCTTTTTCAGCACTTTTTTCTATTAATTTAAATAGGTTTAGCATGTCCTGGCTTTGATGTGCAGGTGCTTCCATGTAAGAAATGGTCTAATTGTTCATGAAAAATATTGCTTGATCGTTGTTATGGGTGACAAAGACCTCATCAAGCTGCCCTGGATTTTCTTTAATTTTTTTATATGCATCATTTTGCATACAAAGGGCATTTTCACCTAGAAATAATATTACGTACTTAAACAAGGTATTTTCTTGAATAAGTCTGTATGTGTGGTTAGATGATTAGATTATTTGCAATAGTAGCGTTGAAAACGAGCGTGCATGTATCTAAGGAAAGATGGTGTCCGCGTTATAAGTGATGGGCATAATTGAGGAAACTGAGAAAATATTATTGTGTACTATCTTAGCTTGGCCACAAATCATAAATCGTCCAGGTTGGCCGAACTCAGCAGAGATATTCCAATTTTTTCAAATGAAAAATTACTTTTAGATTACTGGGATACAAAAAGGCTTCGTTTATTGACAACTAACAATATAAAAACCTAATACGTATATCTGAAACAGATTAACCGATACCTTTTATCGATTCAAGCTTCTGGTTATAGTCACCAGAGGGCGAACGAGCATGAGTTCAGGTCCAAATTATATTGTCTCCCTTATTATTTCATAGAAGTAAAATTTCATATTTAGGTATCTAAGCACCTAGTGTCCACAGGTTTTTTTTTTTTTTTTTTAGTTAGTTGGAGAGAAAATCATAAAATTTATAAAAATCAAAATGTGTGGTGTGGTGTGGTGCACATGGGGCCAAAAGTACGTCATAGAGCGGGAAGGAAAAAGAAAGTAACACAGACAATCCACTACTGTCACGTTTTTTCTGAAAGTCACCAATCTCAAATAGTTGATTTACTGGCATGCATAACGTACTTATCAAAGTGTAACTTTAATCAAGACATCGCTTTTAGAAGATGCATCAACTGTTTTAATGAAAGAAATTTTTTTAACCGACAAATTTCTTGAATTCAAATAGTCAATCTTTTTTATAGGAACATTTTTCATGATTGGCTTAACATTTTTTGCAACTATTTATGATTTGCGATTTTTTTCCTGCTTTGTTGTGTAATCTTCATTAAAAAAATATAGCTGTTAGTTTTAGTAGCACCTTTTAAGTTTTATATCAAAATTATAGTCATACAGTCAACGTTAACTTTGGCCTGTCACGGTAAGACACAGTAAAGCCCCCTCTAGTTTTATAGGTGAGTAAGGAATAGAGAGAATTTAATTAAAGAAAAAAGATGAGAAAGGGATTAAGAAAAAGAAGAAAAGGCCAAGAGAGCTCTAGATTAGCTTGGGCCTACAAGCACGCGTAAAATGTTCTTCTGCGATAGGTTTTTGTTGTTTTTGTGACTGTGACTTTTGTTTTCTGCTGTATCTGTAGTCTTAATAGTGTAACGTCCTAGAGCAGTGCTGGTGCTGCCTTCTTATTTCTGGTCCTGCGAAGAAAGCAGATAACGTTGGGCTCAAGGTCAGTGAGGTGACGAGCTCTGAACATTAACACTGTAGACTGATCAGCAAGGATACTTGCTGACACAAGTTACTACGCCCTTTTTTAACATCACAGCCAGTAGCAAAGATAGGGTCCTAACGACAGTGGCTCACTAACAGCGACATAAGTGCTTGTCTGCAGGTAGCCTTTGGGAAGGGCAGCTACCTTCCTTAGCACGTGTGCGTCTGCCCGTGTCACGATTTTGCATCACTATCATGCTGAGCATCCACGCTCTACGTCCCTATACACGCACCAACACACACACACCCACACATACACACATACACATACACCACACATATAAACTCGCGCACGCGCGTGAGTCAGTTTTTTTTCTATTTTATTTTTTTTTTAAATATATTGTATAATTGCAAAATAATACTTGTGAGTGCTGATTTCTAGCTGTACCTGATTTTTCCTATGCCATGTTAAGATAGTTGCGAGAAGCAATGACTATGTTGCAGCCGTGATACTCAGCCTTGGTGACAACTCGACGAACAAGACCCACATTTTTGATTATTGCAGGTTTTGCCAAGGCTTTCTGAAGGCCCGGTCGAAGTGGAAAGATTTTACCTGGTTTATCCGCATTATACGTGCACCCCATAATGGGCCATAGTAATTGTAGTTCGCTAGTTTTGTAATGCTGCTCAGATATGTAAAAATTATTGGTGTTAAATTATTGTTATAGCCTAGACCTCTTTGAATGTAATTTTATTATTTTGTCTCATGTACGCGTAACTAATTGTTGTGGTTACTTTGTTAAGGCCATTAATTAAGAGTTTAAATATTGTTTTTTAATATTATTAAAAATTAACTAACAGCAAAGCTATTGTAAATAATAAAACAACATTAATAGTCTCTAGATGATTTATTGTCCTCATATGCAGCATAGTTTATACTTTAATAAGTGATGACTCTTTCTTCAATCAATTTTTAAGTTTTATTATTTAGCAAAAATATGTATATTCATTAAATATTGTTAAAAATACGCTATTTAATTTTAAATTGGTTGTCTACATAATTTTGTAATACATAAACTATTTAGTATTATTTGTTAAATATTATCTTGAAAGCATAAATAACTAAAAAATTATATTTCCTACCTTTAGTAATAATTCTCAAAATTTTGAGTCGTAAGAATAAAAGTTTTAACATTATCTCCATATTTTAACTACTTATCAAGCATGGAAAAGTCGACTCCATACGATGGATATCAAGCTCTAAGGAACTTTGGTTGTCAAATAATTATTCCAATGTTGTTTCTATAAAAACATTTCCGTCTATTTCTTATAATTGGTTAGTTAAAAACTCTATAACTTCTACGTTTTCTTCAAAAATTTTAATTTCTCCATGCACCATGTATGGAACCTGACTATCTGTTATAAATGCACTTGTAATTTTATGATAAATATCTTAGCTTATATTCTCTTCTTGTACTTTACAATCATCTCTATCTCTTTCTTAACCAGTACAATTGAAAATGTATTTTGAATTATGTCTGGATGCGAAGCAGTACAAATTATTATACACGATAGTATACGATTTGTAAAGTTATTAAATACCATTTTATAAATCATGCTACGAGGGTTAGCATGGGAGATGCATAGGACTGTGATGTAAGGTGGAAAAGGTCAAGAAATCAATAGAAAGACAGAGAAAAATTTTAACAATGCCAAAAAGTATGCATGAAGTATTTTGCACATGCATCGAGTTATATAATAAGGGCCATAAATAATCAAGTAAGGGCGTCCTTACGACTTACGTTGCCAATAACAACATATAAACATACACTTGTGGGGCTAAATCCTCTGCACGTATTACGCGTCAACCCCAAATTTTCAAATATTAGTTTAATACTTAATTCTTGTAGTTTGCTTTTTCAAGTTGAAAAAATACAAAGAACGAAGGTACTGTAAATTTAATCAATACTTTTTTATTAATTTATTAGACAGTTTTTCATGTAGTTTCTTGCCACAGAGATAATCCAAGCATTTTTTTTAAATCAAATGAAATTTAAAAAAAATCTTTAAACAATTCATGAATTCTAAACTGTTTTTTAAATAAAGGCTTAAAATAATTTTTTTCTATAATTAATCGTCTTAGTATGAGCTTCTAATTAGCTTTGATTTAAAATACAGATAAAAATATTGAATTCAGTCATAGAAATCATGAAAATGTAGTTGCTCTGTCAAACTATAAAGTACGTGAGATAGCAAATGCACAAACGTCGTCAAAATTAAAACCAGCTGTAAATCTTGCCAGAATTTAGGAACCTTATGATTCGTAAAAGTACAAAATATTTCTTTAACATTATATTCTTGTGAGAATATGATATTGTAATAGTACTATTTAATTAATTTTGCGTACTAGCCACAACTTAATATATCAGATGAGAAATGAAAATTAAAGAGTAGATTAAAATTTGCACTTATATTAAAAGTAATCCTTAACTCAAAAATAACTTTTATTTAAATGTATCCATACAAAACAGCAATAGTATTGTGCCATGGGATTCCATGGCTTTGGGGTGTGCACGAGGTAAAAAGTCAAGGAACTAGTATTAACTTCTTTATTCGTCCAAAAATGAGAGAAGACCACGTCACGTGTGTAAGACCTTTGTCCTTGCCGGTTTTAACCAGAAAGTGCTCCCTTCAGCATCCTATCAATTTCTCTCTCTACTCTTTTCCACTACAATCATCTCAAGCAGGCCCAAAGAAGAGGGCTTATGTACATGTAGCAATGATACCGTATGTGACACGTCCGAGGACATGCAGCTATCGTCCTCGATGGCATTACGGTTATATTACTATTGAGTTTGTTTTGTTAAAGTATTGTGATTATATTATGTTATTTGTGTTATCTATGAGGAGATAAGATCTGATGGAACCCGGAACCCTGACATAGGACTTAAAAGGTGGAGAGAAAGAAAGTTCTACCCTTGATCCTCCTTTTTATAAATTTGCTAAATAGTCTTTATTTTGTGTGTAAACATTTATTGTTCTTTTTGACGCATTTCTCTCTTTACAATGAAGTGCAGTATTGCAAAATTCTTATTTAAAAATTTCTAGAGGCTTATAATCTTAAAATAATTTCGAATAGTTATGTAGCATTATTTGACATAAAACACATGGTCGTAATCAATTGTTATATTCGTTCTTTCAATCTTGTTTATCGTATTGTTGCATATAACAAAATCCTCTTAACTAAACAGTTAAGAGTTATTACTTAGTCCTAATGTTTATTACAACTACTTAATTCTACTCAAGTTAGTTAAAAGTCTATTTTATATAATATGTTGTTACAGTATGCTATAATGTGTTGCATGATTTTACTTATTCTCTTACTGTTAATCCAATCAATATTTTAATGCTTTTTATTAGTGTTGTATTGGCCTTACAATTGGCTGCGCTACAAGTCTCTTAGATGTTGTGCTACATAATATGCCTTTTTTAATCGTTGATATAGTAATTAAGTTATAATAAGCAAACGTAGCAGAGCTTAATATATATCTTCCTATATTATATAGTCGTAAGAGTAAGAGCGAGGTTTTTATTCCCCTACTCCTCTCTATCTCCCCTCACTCCACCGCTGTTTCCCCCAAATAAGGTTATTTTTCTTTCATTTTCTTGCATCTTTCAAGTAACCATACTTTTTTGCTAGCTCCTCCCCACTATTCCCCATCACCCTTCTTCTACCCTCCAGCTCCCCCCCATACTCTCCTCCAGCTCCCCCCAGCTTCCCCATGTATAATGTGAATAAATTTGTGAAGCCTTGTATATTAAATGTTACAAATGGTCTAATTTTCACATACAATTTTTTTTTACCATAACAAAAAATTTTGTTACAATTAACTTCCTTACAATGTTTATTTTGATTACATACTCTAAAATGTATCTTTAAGTGCTCTGCTTTCAGATAACCTTTCCCACAATTTTGACAAATACTTTTTTTGAACGTTTTTTTTATGACTTTTTAAATGTCTTTGTAAGTGATTATTTCTTTTGAGACATTTCCCGCATTTAATACACCTAAAATTATTCTCAATGTTTTGGCATTCCCTTGTGTAACGCAAATAGTTTTTTTTCTCTAATGTTAAAAAGCTACGTAGATCACATACAAAAAATTTTTCTTTCTATATTGTTTAGTGGTAAGAGTTAGAGCAAGGTTTTGCCCCCCCCCCGCTCCTCCCCACCTCCCTTTCCTGCTTCCCCGCCGCTCCAACCCAATTCCCCTCCAAAATAAGGCAGTTTTTTTTTCATTTTCTTGCATTTTTTGAGTAATCCTACTTTTTTAATAGCTCCCCCTCACTCCCCGACCGCATCTCTGCTCTCCTCCAGCTCCCTCTGATACTCCCCCCAGCTCCCCCAAGCTTGTTTTTTGTACAATATAAACGGTAGCAAAGAATAATTTTTTGTATTTAGTGGTATTCTTGGAATAAAGACTCTATTCTCTTTTTTTTCACCTGTGATTATTTCAGCTTCGATGTTGTACTTAAATAATTTCGTAATTCGTTATCTTGCACCATTGCAAAGTCCTTCAAATATGTTTAGGTTTCGTATGAACATAACAATAGCGTTAATTTTAAAATTTAATTCATGTAGAAAAAGGCCTTCTTTAATACTATTTTAATATTAAGTAGGAAAATTAATATAAATATCATTGTCTAAAATATCTACTCCTTTGTGAGTTGCTTTATTAATACTTAAATACGTTACTAATGTTCCTACCATGTTATTTAAAAATTTTTTGTTACAAAAATGTGTGTATTCATTGTGAGATATTGATATAGCCTTAATTATGAAAAAATGATTATTATTATTAAAAATTTTAGAACATGTCTTTTTTATTAATTTATTAGACAGTTTTTCATGTAGTTTCTTGCCACAGAGATAATCCAAGCATTTTTTTTAAATCAAATGAAATTTAAAAAAAATCTTTAAACAATTCATGAATTCTAAACTGTTTTTTAAATAAAGGCTTAAAATAATTTTTTTCTATAATTAATCGTCTTAGTNGTATAATTTAACGCTACAATTTTTACTGCAACTGTAGCTAATACAACTGTGTATACGATTCGAGAGGTCAAATTAAGGTTGGTTGTGTAGGCTGCCTAATGAGTACCTCACGCACGCCTCCTGATGCGCCTACGTGCAGAAGGCTGCCTAAGTAGGGCCTCACGAACTAGAGAGGTAACCAACTTTTATTTCTGTTCGGGTAAGATATTTTAAGTGTCAAATGTAAAGAATACTTATATTTTTTCAATATTTATGGTATGAATATCAACTTTTTAACTAATTACGTTAAATTTACTTCTTATAAGAAATATACTTACCATTTAAAGAACAAAGTTTTAAATTTTGTCAAAACAAAGATAGAAAGGTATGACAGCTTTAAATATGCTACTCCAATGAGAAATAAAAAACCGAATGGTGATGATAACATAAATTTTTTAACTAAATTTCGAAAAAATATTTGTAAAGGCTCTCCTCCATGTGAGCCTGATTTAAAAAAAAGAGCAATTTTTATTTTTGTATAAAATTAAAGAATAGTAAATGGCTTATGTAATGGTAAAAATTTACAAAATACACATTTACTCGAATACAACACTAAAGAAAAAATTATAACTAGCGAAAAAATTAGAAAAACAGTTTGTATACCAAAAAAACTCTTAATACAGAAAATGTATCATCCTTGACTTTTATGTCCTCCAAAAGACCATTTTTTTTAGTCTTAGCATTTTATATGATTTTAGATGAATCTCAATCTCAAAGTTTTGATAACATAGGTTTATGTTTGAAAAAATCAGTTTTTTCGCATGGGAAAGTAGAAGCCACGTTATCAAGATGCAAAAATGAAAACGAAGTTTATATTCAATGAGAGTTTGACAAAAAAAAAACGTTGACTAAACAGGAATTTTTAATGTTTACTTATCGAAAGTAGACAAAAATCAAGATTTCACTCTATTGTCTTCAGATTTCTGTCAAGTATACTTTAAAATATTTTGTTTCATACTAACAAATAATTTTATCATTTTTTAAGGCTTTATAAGATATCAATGCAAAGCTTTTTTTTAAAAATTATACTTATAATATACCAGAGGGGGGATTGGCGTGCGGAGCGCGCAGGAAGTAGGATCCCCACTAGTATATATATATTTAAACACTATTCTTATCATTGATATGGTGATTGCTTTTTTATATTCTTCTGTTATGCACGAGGCATATTGTGAGTTGCCGATGGTACGCTTCTGATCGCTACGGGCATTTGGTTTCGCGATGTGACTGATCTACCTGGTCTTTGTATGCTCTGTAAAATTATTGGTTGCATTGCCACTGCACTTGCTGCTGTACCTTTGCTTTTAAAACTGTTTTTTCTTCCTGCAAGCACTATGGTCACATTTAGTGGTGAGGGGCCCCCCCAGCTTAAAAATCCGCATGACCTAGCCACCACGCCTACAGCTATTTCTGTTTCAATTTATTCGTTCTCTTCCTAGTTGACAGCTTTTCTTTTATCTGCGCTACCTCGTGTTCGTATGTTTAGTAGTTTTTCTCTATTTCCTTAGATATATTTTTGTTTTTAATACCTTGTGAAAAGCGCAGTAGAGAGTGAAGGGCGAGAAAAAAAAGTAGCCGGTCATGTGACTATACTTTGTTCTTATTAAAATTTTATCTACGTTTTTGATTTTCTATATTTACTATAATGCACATGGATGTACCTGTGAGGTGGTTTACTCAAATATGATGGGACCAAATGCATTATACTATTTAAAAACCGTGTGTTTTTTTTTAGCTGTGAGTGTGACACTTTTTTTGCAGATGTTTACTTCCACCTTATGTCACAGCATACGATATGTAATGTAATTGCTTCAGGGGATCGCAGTGTCTAGTGGTACTGACAATAACTGTCAGTTACCTATAATGTGATCGATTTTTTTGTAGACATTCCTTTGCCTCTCAATGTATTTTTTTTTTTTTTCGTTTGTTTTACCTGCATGTTCCATGCTTACACCCTAACTCTTGTCATGTTTAAATGTGTTTTATAATTTCTTGTTGATTGTAGTGCCCCGCTTTTGTTTTGGTAATGCTACCTGAATATTATAAAATTGTTAGTGTTATTATTACTGTTACATAATTTTGACAATTATCATTTTCATTATGAATTTTCTTTGTTACATTTTTTATAAAAGAATGCCACATGCGCATCTTGTATGCTTTGTGTTTTGTTTCCATATTGTTCATGTCTTCTTGTTATAATTTCTCACATTTACCAGTGTACAAAAATGTACTTCCGATTTTCTTCGGTTCCAAAGTTATTGTTTAACTACCTGCTTCTGTCAAAGTATATTTTTTCTCGTTGCACGTCCAAGAGCCGTGACAGTAAGAGAAAAAAAATTTTTGTACGTATTTCATCAATATTTTTTCTTCGTAATAAGGTGAGTTAATTGTCTGAATGTCTGTTGGTTATGCTGTTATCAGTTATCTTATTTTATCTCATTGTATAATTCGTTCTTTACTTGGCTTGTCTGAATGCCGCTGATGAATGAAAAATAACGAGTCTCCTTGTATATTCATATACATATGTTTCTGTGTATCCTGTCGTTCTGTAGAATACTATATTGGTGTATCAGCTTTATTATTCTTATATTCTGTACTGCTTCTGTCATTAACATTATTAATATTATTATCATTATATTCATTACTATAATTATAATAATAAAGAAAAAATAACAATTTTAGTTACTATTAATAATAATATTAATATTATTTCTGTACTGATTAGTATAACTATAACTATTTTCGTCGTATTGTCATTAGTTAAGGGTTTGCAGTCACTTTAAGGTTCTGGTGGTGGTGGTGCTTCAGATGAGGGGCCTTTTGCACTTTCCATTAGCCTTTTCCCGCTTACACTGGTCTATTCTTTTGTATAGTTGTGGGTCACTCGTGCGTTCTCTACACCTTACACTACAACTGCTGTCATCATTACGTAAATCACTTTTCGATTTGGTGTTAGAATATTGTATTAGTGGCATGTAATGGGCATTCATGCCGATACTTTCGAGATGTAAATGGCTGACTTTTTTTTCTTTTGCAATCTAGTGCTCATCAATGTGATTCCCCCGTTTCAATTAAGGTCTACAGAGACTTTTTTTTTCATTCTTTCAAAAATATGTGTATACATTGTCCATTTCCATATTCTGTAAGCGTCTTTAGTATATTTTCTGTTTCTCCTGGCTTTCTACAATTTTAAAGGTATACTTAATTTTTTGCTATCATATCCAGCTCGTTAGTCGAGAGGATAAGATTAAAAAAAAAAATTACACTATGAAATATGTTGTTATTTGCCAAGTTGTATGGTAATCCTGGCACTTTAGAAAGTATCTTTTAAGGTTGAACAAATTCATTCCTTTTTCTTCGTGCATTATCGTCAAAATACTCTAGCCACTTGTTCGTCGGCACATTTGTATCCAATGCTTTGTTGGGCTCCTTTACTGTTTGATTTCCCAGTGGTTAAAACTAGACTCGCTTATTGATTGTACACCACGTTAAGTCTGCGTTTTGCCTTTTTTCCTGTGACGCTTTTTCTTCTGGTATACTTTCGTTAGGCTCCCACACGTTAATCCACACTCCAGGCGCTTCCTCTATATCTACCTTCTCACGACGATTATGACTTGAGCTTATAGTTCATCTTATCTTCCCTCCAACAAATCGTGTACATCCAGTTCCTTGTCCACCTTTGTTGTTGGAGCAAAGTTTGTGTATGTGTTCCCTGAGAGCTTTGCTGACCTACGTTCTTTTTCTTCCGCGTTTCGTACCGTTGCATTATTTGACGTTTGTCGCATTTCACAGTTAGCTATTACTATTAATTTCAGAGGGCTTGTTATTTTCAGCGCAATTAAAAGATTCGGCTTTTATCTGTTCAATGTTTCCAACTGTCTCTTGCGTAACATTCGCATTCTTTCTTAACCCGTACTGCTGCTAGCGTACTCATTATTTTTACTCTTCTATGACATCCTGGTTATTTCATAATATAATCTCATTTTTTTTCCCATTATTTCTTAGGAAATTGAATCATCCCCAGCAATAGTTATCGGTCTTGCAATTTTTTTCGCCATCTTTTTGCTTCATCGTCTGATGCATCTGAACCTGTGCATCCTACGTCCAGGTCTTCCTTATTTTCATTCTGTAACTCAAATAATTATGTAACTCTTTGCACTCTTTTATTTAATTTATGAGTGCCATCAGTGAGCGGTTTGTTCGCTGTATGCTCTTACAATGGTGGCTCTCCTTTACTCTCTCTTTTATTCGATCTCTCTCGTGCTTGATCGGCTCTCTCCGATACTTTGACGCCTCTGCCTTCGAAAACACTTTTTGCAGGAATCTCAGTATCTACTACTAACTCGTATGCTTTCGTTGACTTTCGGGTATCGTTTATTTTTTTAATACCTTTTATTTTCTACGCCTCTTCAGCCTCAAGTTTGCTTGTATCAGCTGTGAGCCGCAGTTTTAAAGTCCCGTAACGTGATTTCCTGATTCACTATTCATTATTTCTGGTGTACCGCAATTTGCAACAATTAAATGGGCTCTCATTGAGTTCTGTAATAGAGAGCCGTGATTGCTTTCTTGTAAGTGTATCTAACTGACACTCACGAGTTTTCCGTCCCTTTTGTACGACCTTATTTTTCTTGATCGCTGGTAAGCTTGTTGATTGTATACTATGTTGCATTCGGTCCTCCCTTTGTATTTATCGTTCACCAACCCTTGTAAAACGATGAGGTCCATTGTTTTCATGTTTGTTTTCGTTTTTAAAATGCTAACTACAATGTTCTTCCTTCGGTGACCACCTTTTCTCACTGTTTTTTTTTTTTTTTTTTTTTTTTTTTTTTTTTTTTTTTTTTTTTTTTTTTTTGCTTAATTTTTTGTTCTTCTATTTTTTTCTTGGATTCAGTCTCCTTTATCATCAGCTTGGCCATCTGCTCTTATATCTTGTTTATTTCCTTTTCATCCATCAAAATTTTGTTTTTTTTATATTTTCTTATCTGAATCCTCTGAATCACAGTTAATAATTTTTTTTTTTCTTAGTATTTCCCTAAATATGCTGTTTACGGGTTGCTCGTACTTTGAAAATGCGCTCTGGAGGCCCATCGCTATCAGCTAGTCCTTCTTTCTCCTGTTCATCTACCAGCTGATACAGTTCTTGGTGTGGTGGATCAGTGTTTATTTGGCCCTACTCTATTGATAGATTTCGAGAGAGTGCGTTAGGTACTTTGTTAAAAATGCTTGACCAATAAACCACGTCAGATTTGTAGCCTCGTAGTTTCACTCCTAGCCTGTTAAATCTTATGTTGGGCTTCTTTGATGTATGATGATGTGTTAGTGATTTATGATCTGTCACAACTGTACATTTTTGCCCAACTAGGTACGGCTGAAACTGTTCTTTTGCAAACACTATGGCCAACAGTTCCTTATCATACGTCGGGTAGTGTAATTCACTCCCTTGAAGGCATTGTGGGTCATATTCACACGGTCCTTTTTTTCCCAGTTCACCTTGGCTTAATATTTCCCCTATTTCGTAATTTAATGCGTCCGTTGTCACTTGAAAGGGTATATCCAGATTAGGTGCAATGAGTACCAGCTTACTACAGAATGCTTTGACAAGAGTCTCAAAGGCTTCGTCCTGCTGCTCTTCCCATTGAAACTCTGTTGTTTTTTGTAAGAGCTTGGAGAGTGGCTAATTTTTGCATAATTCAGAATGAATCATCTGTAGTAGCTGACAAATTCAATAAACTGCTCAATTCTATTAGTAGATCTTGAATATTTTCTTGCTGCCTAGATTTTCTTTGGGTTTGTTTTTATTTGTCAACTCCCGGCAATACGCTCTAACACTTTTACTTCCCGTTTCACGAATTAGCACTTTCTAGGTTCGATGGTCAACTTAGCCCCTACGAAGTGATTTAAAAGTCTAATAAAACGTCTTCTGTGTTTTTAAAGGTTCTCGACAAACACCATTACATTATTTAGGTACACCTCTATTTCGTGCCCATATAGACTGGCCAAAGCGAGTGACATTGATCTTAGAAATGTATTGTGCGAGTCCGTACATCCCATTCATTCTATCGCCGTGCACGCTTGTACTCAGTGGTTCCCATACATAATACAAGGCTCACTTATAAGTTCTCTTGTGGGATGTGTTAAACTTGATGTACTGTTATTGAGCTCCTATGCCTCTACTTGCCATGAATATGCACCTTCATACGTCTTATTGTCTTCACGTGAGCCTGCTGCTTCTCTACCACTGAGCGCGTTTATCACCATTTTCCCTATTGCTGAACGTTTGACGTTTGGGGAGTGCATTAAGTATCGTTAAAGCTTAAATTCCCTGCCCAAAGTTGACTTATCCATACGTCTTGTGACTCCTTTTTGAGATGCGTGGCCTCATTTTCTCGTTGTGGGCCCTGGTTATTATAATCCGTTCGGTATTGATACTGCCTCCCATAAAAATTACCCCCATTTGTTCTATCATTTCTGTTTCTATCATCAAATTTTTCATTGGTTCCGTTTGGTCTATTTTAATTGTCTGCATTACCATTCTCTAGCTGCTAGCTGACGTGGGGACGGTTACTATTGTTGTTATTATAGTTATTATTAAAATAGTTATTAATGTTATGATAGTTATTATTAAGGTATTAATTACTACCATGCCCTTATTTTTTTTAATTTTAGAATAATTATTATTACCATTAAAGTTAAGATCATTTTCCCATGTAACATAGAATACGTTATTATATGCAGAACTATTCTTGTTCTTCCCTTCATCAAATACTTAACATGGTTTGTCAGAATGTTTGTCGGGGTTTGTTATATTTTTTAGTAAGTGCATCTTTATACAGCTTTTTGCATTACTTGGTTTAATGCTCATCGTGTCCTTTACAATATGAATACCATATATCGTCTTTGCCAAACCCACCCCTTTTGTATTCTGTGTCTCTGTATTTCATTGATGCATAATTGGTTTTTAATGCACCTATTTTTGAATACCTGTTGTCTCTGTGGTAACATTTCTGTATTTCATAGTAATCGTATGGTCCTTGTCCCGTGTTACGCAAGCCCATCTCATTGACTACGCTTGCGGTGACTTCTATAGAATCGTACACGAACTGTTTAGAAGCTTTTCTATCTGAATTGCTTATGAGTACTATCTCCTCAATTTCTCCTAGGTGTGAATTTTTACCATGGGTCATCATGATTTTATTACATAATCTTTGCGCCTGACTGCAGTATTGTGCAATCGATTTACTTGGGTATTGCGTTAACGTTTTCAACTCTGCTCACAGAGTCTCTACTTCCCCCATGCTTCTCAACTGTCATGAGAGTACTAGTTAAAATGTATCAACCGTATTAACTGGTGAAAGCCACATACGAAACTGGTCTGCAGCTGTATTCTTAATTTCACCCCTTAATGTTCCAATAAAATATTTTTCGTATGGCCACGGAGTTCTTGTTTTTGCTATCTGTACCATCTCTTTGAAAAGCAGGAAGTAATTTGGGTCTTCATTAAATATTAGAATGTTTCCTGATGCGCTATTGACCTGAGCTAGTATAACGTGTTTATTTAAGGGCTGCATGTATTTGGCTTGCTAGTGTACTATGGGGCTAGTGTGTACCACGCCTAGTTGGACCTGATGTTGTTTATGTAGAAGGCTCCCCATTTATGTTATTTCTCCACAGAGAAAAATTAAATAACAGTGCCCTTTTTGTATCCTACACTTTAGTTTTGTACCCTGTCAGTTCGTTGACACGTCCTTAGATACCTTATTGCTGGGTACGTGCAAATCCCCTGAATCATTGTGCCATAAACTCTTCGGGAACTTCCGGAGTATTTTGTTGTGTTTTTTGTTGTATGTTAAAATTTCTGAGTATGTTTTTTATACGAACTGTCCTGTCCCTTGTCTAAACGTTCATTACCTTTCTGACCTCATATTCTGCGTCTTTCAAAAATGACTCACCTCCTTTAGTGTCACCCATATTAGAATTAACTGAACTCGGCCCTGCTGCTTGTACAGTAGTTAGGGCAACTTTTTCCTTCCCAATACTTGGCTTAATCTTTTTGTTCAATTTCAGCATTGAAAAATGCTATTTTTTGTTTATCATTTTTGAAATTTCAGGCTATGTTAAAAAAATAAGGTTAGCGTTCCTGACTCTGCCTCATTTTCCAGATACGAGAGAATTTCGGGCTCCCTAACACTCATTGCGTCTTTTTGGGCTTCGTCAAAATTTTCTATTGTAGGTACGAAAAATTTTCTATAACTCTCTTCCGTTTTTCTTTATTTCCTGCCTATATAGGAGAGCTGAAACACTCATGAATTTCTGTACAATTCTTTACATTTCAATTCCACGATAGTAAACCCGTTCTATTTTAACTGTTACCGCTTGTCTAATCTTATTATTATTATTATTATTAATTCATTTATTACTTCCTCGCTTTGAACCTGATCAGTTTTCTTAACGATTTAAAATCTTTCTGACCCACAATGTATTGCCTAAGTTACGTGCCACCGATTTTATGAGGAGAATATTGAACTCCAAATAAATATAAGAACGAAAATAAAATTGTATCACACTAAAAGTTTCAACAGAACTCCTTGGACAGTAAAAATATATTCGTTTATTTTTAATCATAAGTACTTACCATATACTTCCAACTAGAATAATGGTGACCAAAATTCTTAACATTCTTGTTTACTCGACCTCCTATTGTAGTCCAGGATATTCTTACACCTTAGTCCTTGATTTAGAGTTCCTTTCCTTTGTACTTTAGCAACTCCTTGTTTTGCCGATCTCTCTTGTAGCAGTTCCTTATACGCTTCGGGGCACGACGATATGTTTGCTTCCCAAAAATCGCGAGAGTCGATACTTTACCATTGACAAAGATAAAAAAAAATTTACTTTTATTTATTTAATCTCGATGACCATTCTGCTATTGACACCAAAACTGTTACGTGGAAATCTAAGGCTTTGGGATGCGCACCAAGTAAATAGTCGAGAAACTAGGATCAACTTTGTTACTCATCCAAAACGAGAGAAAAGCGCTTCGCGTGTGTAAGATTTTCGTCCTTGTCGGTTCCAACCAGAGAGCTCTATTTAGCATGCTTTCTACTTATCCCTCTGCTTTCTTTCCACTACAATTATCTTTAATATGTACAATTATCTTTAGTATATAGAATGGATGGGCATAGAATCAATTTTACGGTCAAAAAGAATTACTAGTCATTTTTTTAACCGTTCAAATAGAATATGATAAGAAGTTATTTCTGGAATTTAAATGTTAAAAAAATGAAGAGAAGTAAATTCGATTATATAGAACGAGGCTTTTATGATCCTAAATGCCTTAGTTATAGTTATAATAACATTACGTAATTTATGTGATTTAAATATTCGTTTTAGAAATAAGTTAATTGTTTTAGAAGTTAGTGTTAGACAGATCTTTCCAGTTTTAAAGAAATATTTATAAAAGTACGATTACACAAAAAATTATTAATTTAATTAATCTTCTGTTATTGTACTGTATTCTAAAACTTAATATTAATATTCATTGAGTTTCTAATGGATTTGAAAAATGGTAATAGATAGAAGAGAAAGAGAAGTTACCCGAACAGAAATTATACGTAGGCGATCAGTAGGGCTTACTTAGGCTATCTCTCTAGCCAACTAAGGTCCTACGTTGGCAGCGTCAGGGGGCGTTTGGTAAGCTCTAAGTGGGTTGCCTCCATTGACGTAACATAACCACCTTTTAATCGATAAGTATAGATATGTACACATGAGAATACACATTTTATTATAACCAAACTAAAGTCATGTTTCATTTTAAACGAATCACATTTAATTTCTTGATGAAAATTTTTTAATCACGACATTATTGATCACGTATAGTTACAGAAATATATTCCTAAGGTAAATTAAATTTTTATATAACTGAAGATATAAATGGAACCTTAAAAGTGTCTTTATTTAACAATTGATATCAAGGTAACTATATGAACATATGATTTATAAATTAACTCTGAGGCACTATTATTGAATAATAACTCTGTTATGAATACAAATCAAGTACTCACACTGCAGCTTATTTTTTTTCAGACAAAAACATATTGACTTATTTGAATAACAGATGAACTTAACTTGATGGCGGACATTTAAATGACAGTGTACAAACTGTTGGACGTTAAAATTTTATAATCTAAGTCTGATTTTTAAATGGTTTTTATTGAAATTCTTTGAAGCAACAACTGTTGTCTCTAATTTAGTACTATAAAAAACTTTGTTTAGTTGACAACGAATTTAATGTCGATTGATTTTGACTGTCTCATAGTATAAAAATACTCATGGATTATTGAAACAGGACTCAATGAAAGACACTTGTCACTTGTGTATCTATGTATAATTTAACGCTACAATTTTTACTGCAACTGTAGCTAATACAACTGTGTATACGATTCGAGAGGTCAAATTAAGGTTGGTTGTGTAGGCTGCCTAATGAGTACCTCACGCACGCCTCCTGATGCGCCTACGTGCAGAAGGCTGCCTAAGTAGGGCCTCACGAACTAGAGAGGTAACCAACTTTTATTTCTGTTCGGGTAAGATATTTTAAGTGTCAAATGTAAAGAATACTTATATTTTTTCAATATTTATGGTATGAATATCAACTTTTTAACTAATTACGTTAAATTTACTTCTTATAAGAAATATACTTACCATTTAAAGAACAAAGTTTTAAATTTTGTCAAAACAAAGATAGAAAGGTATGACAGCTTTAAATATGCTACTCCAATGAGAAATAAAAAACCGAATGGTGATGATAACATAAATTTTTTAACTAAATTTCGAAAAAATATTTGTAAAGGCTCTCCTCCATGTGAGCCTGATTTAAAAAAAAGAGCAATTTTTATTTTTGTATAAAATTAAAGAATAGTAAATGGCTTATGTAATGGTAAAAATTTACAAAATACACATTTACTCGAATACAACACTAAAGAAAAAATTATAACTAGCGAAAAAATTAGAAAAACAGTTTGTATACCAAAAAAACTCTTAATACAGAAAATGTATCATCCTTGACTTTTATGTCCTCCAAAAGACCATTTTTTTTAGTCTTAGCATTTTATATGATTTTAGATGAATCTCAATCTCAAAGTTTTGATAACATAGGTTTATGTTTGAAAAAATCAGTTTTTTCGCATGGGAAAGTAGAAGCCACGTTATCAAGATGCAAAAATGAAAACGAAGTTTATATTCAATGAGAGTTTGACAAAAAAAAAACGTTGACTAAACAGGAATTTTTAATGTTTACTTATCGAAAGTAGACAAAAATCAAGATTTCACTCTATTGTTATACAAACAAATTTTTTGTGATAATTTTTAAGTTATTCAAAATATTTAAAAAAAAAAAAAAATTTTTTTAAATACTCATTAATTGAAAAAAGTCCTATTTTCAATATTAAAACAATAAATCAGATCTAAAAAACATATGCATTAAAATAGTCCGTACAAGTTGAAAAATTATATTTAGTTTCTTATTGCATATAAATTTTTTTTCTATTGTACGTTTCACATTATGTAGATTGCAAACAAAAGGTAAACCTTATTGAAATATTCGACATACTGTCATAAAAAGGGGAAAAAAACTTTGGTCTTTTCATGGTAAATAGGGCTATGATTAAGGACAGCAGTTTATTCTTCCTCCTCCAACGTTGTATTTCAGATTTGGTGGTTCCTAATACATCACCGTTACATAAACCATACAATATACTTAAATTCATAATCAGCATTTCTTCTGTACCTATTGAGTTATATTGTGTTAAGCCCTGACGCTAACTATTAACAATTTTCATTGAACAATTGATATTACTACTGTGGTCTGACTAATAAACCTCTTTATACGTTGCATCATTTATGCTGTACTACAGTTTAGTTTCTCTATTTAACTTTTAACGAATTGTTTTATTTGAGAAAATAGTAAACTTATAATATTACATAAATATAACAATTTTAACTCAACACCTTTAATACGAACGAATACTGGTTTGCAAATCGAAAGTTCTTGATACCCGTTCAAGTGATATCTCTGTAGTTTCTCAAATAATTATTATTAAATCACTTTTTTTATTAATAAAAATATTTAGCTAACAACTTTATTCTAAGACAACAAATGTACTTTTAAGAATTTATTACCATATTACAAAAATCTCCTAAACTTCTTGTAACTATTTCTGTTACTTTTTTTAGAATCATTAAAGCTTTATTCTAAGAAATCAAGTTATCTTCACGTAACTTTTTGTTTCACGCTTTAAACATTTTCTTACCAAAAAATATTATTTTTACCTTAAGATTTTAAATATCTTTCATTTGTTTTGGTATACGTTGAATAAAACATTCATATAATTTATCTTCTTATTATAAAATCTAGTTCATATATATCATACTAGCAGCCCCCCGTCTTGGCTTGGCCCGAGATTTACTAAATAAAATACCGTAGTGTGTTGACATATAATGTTAAACATTTTCAGTTAGAAATTTTGCACATATTCCTGACACATCTCAGAACAAAAATCTTCTTATTAAGAAGATATTTTTTTGGAATCCATATAGTTTATTTGGGCAAATAATGTGTAAAAATTCAAAAAAATAATTATGCTGAAAAGTACCGTGCGTTCTTTATGCCATAAAATAATCGGTAGCCATAATAAGCCGTTGATTTACAGTTTCTCCCGTGTAATTAACGAAAACGGCTATTTTTTAAAGCTGTTAAGATTTTGAACCCCCAAAAAATTTATGTTAAAGAAAAATTTTTTTTCTCATATATCACAACTTTATTACCAGAGCAACAAAGTTCTGGACCTTCAACCCTACATTTTTATTGCTACAAAAACACAAATACATTTTCTACTCATTAAAAAATCTGAAGTAGGATCTTTAAAGATTTCAGAGATTACTGTGAGGGTACAATGAAAAGCTGATCTCTCATATAATGGATTCTTTAGTTGTCGATTTTAACGCTGCTGTTTTAATCTCGATAAATTTTCTGCGTCAGTTTCTTGACGTTTAAGTAAAATTGTATTTATTAGGAACACTTGAAGTTTTACTTCCAATTCACCCTCTAGTGACTATTGGCATGCTTAAAATTTGTGTGACCCCTAAAGGCTGTTTTCTGTCAACTTTGTTAGGTTCTAATATATTTGTTGGCAAGGTAGTTCGACGTCCAATGGCCCTAAAAAAGACCAGTGAGTTTATTAAGTAAACTCTTTCTTGACTTCAGTTAACAGCAATTGTGACTGCCTGGATACCTCAGGGTGATGTTCTCTGGCTTGCTGTTGAAGACCTAGACTGATTGGGAGAAAAATTACAAAGTCCGAAGCTTTGGGGCTAGTTGTAGTGCTCTTTCCCAACGTCTCCCGGTATAACGTGGAAGACGTTAGTGTCTAAAGCACCTTTTTTATTTGCGGATTCAGTTGTTTTGGTGATCTTAGATGGAGAGATTGGTTAGTGATACTTGTCCAGTGGAGGCTGTCCCGTTGGCTCACATTTTTTTCCCTTCATATTTGCCCAACGCAGACCTTGGAGAGGATCAGTGATTCCTGGTTGAATGCTCAGAGTCGAGAGGGTAATATAGGGTCGTTGGTCACCGGGTTTTCCAGCTTTGCGAAAAACAACTACGCAGGTGATGTCTGCTAGTGAATGGCTGACTTGGTTCAATAGTGCCCGTCTTTAGTTAATATAGTCTTTTAGTCGACGAATCGCTTCCGGAAATGGTTATAAAAATGTATTTGTTGGCAAGGTAGTTTACACTCAGGTGGATCCTAAAAAAAACCGATGAAATTGATGGTTAAGTAAGAACGTAAATACTTATAATGGCCCTAAAAAGCGCCAGTGGTGAAATTTCCAGGCTATTCTTTATTATTATTCCTGATGATAAAGAGCTGGCGGTAAGCGCGTTGGGGACGCGACGACGAAAAAGGTAGCCGTTGTAGCTGCCCGTGCCCCTCAGAGCTGTTTTTCCTTGCTTACGTTTGTAGCCACAAATTCTCTAACTGCACCAGGTGAGATGATGGGACTGCCACACAACTCTTAAGAGTTGGTACAGATTGTGCTCTGGCTAGATATGTATCCTGGTATTGTGGCAGAGACGGTATTAATTGGAAATTATCAATTTTTTTTTTAATGCACTCGTCGGAATTCAGGGTGAATGGACATCTAGGTCCCTTCCCACTTAGAGAAGAGTGTTGTCCGTAACCGGGATACCCAGCTGCAAGACTATCATCAGCATTCTCTATACAGCTCGTTGAACTGCCGAAGTCGACTACAACACTATGGAGACGCTCCATTCTATTATAACCGCACTCATTTAATTATGTTGCAGGTAGCTTCGATTTTATGTTGACGCCACCTAGCGGATTTTACTGAAGTAAAGTAAAAAGCTGGCGTATTTTTGCAAAACTTTGAGCTCATATATTGCTATTGTTATTAAATTTTTTAAGATAAAAACTATACTCAAACAATCTAGGAAGTATCATGAATTAGTGTGCAAAATTTCAACAAAATCGGGTTAGTAGCTTTCGCGGTTAGCGATTACAACGGTTTTAGCGCTTTTGCTTTATATATAAGTAAGATATATAATGAAGCGTTATCATTTCTTTTATCAACATAATCTTCCATCGTATTTTTTTAAGTAAATATTTTGTACTTTATTACCTTTTTTTTTAGAATTAACAATCAGGCAAAATAGTATCCTCATTAGTTAGGGTACTTTGAAGTAATTCCTTCTTTGAAAGTACTATCAATTTGAGAATCATAATCAATTATACCCATTGTGGTTGCAACATCTCTAAACGTTTGGTGTTTGATTTCTTTAAATCTTTTTATGCCTTCGAAAGATGATGTACCGTTTATTCTATTTTAATAAGTTTGAGCTTATTTTTTTGAAATATTCAGTTTACTTTACTGTTTTCAATGACTTTCATTACATATTATTTTTTTCTCACTCAATTGTCAGTTTTTTACTAAAAATATAATATTCAGAAATGTTTTCATACCTCATTGATTTTACAAAATAACTATGCCTGTTAAATAACATTTGAGTTCTCAGTTGCCTTGATGGTTTTATCTTATTTTTTTTAAAACTATTTTTAGCAAATGTAAGTATTTGTTCGCAATAAAATTGAAAGCTAATTCAACAACTGTATGGCTTCTAGCACAAATTGAAAATTCTTGTAGCCCACAAGCTGTTTTCATTAGATCAACTTTTCTAGCAATAATACAACTACCTATTTGATTAAATTTTTTTGTTTTTTTGTTTTTTCATTAGATTAAGCATTTGAAATAACGTTGATAAATCTGACTTAAACTTTTTTTCCTAGGCCCTCTAGTACGCTTTGTCACAACCTCTTAAAATTTAGTCACAAACCAATTTTTTACTATAAACTAATGCACAACATTTAATGGAAAATAATATTTACACATTATCAACACGAATTTATTATAAGAAACAACCATTCAATTATTTATGAAAATTACAAGTTTTATGAATATGTTTATCACGTATGTGATTTGTTTGTTGATATAGCAGGTAACCGTTTGTTTAGAATATCTTTTGAAATGTAATACGTAATCACGCAGTGCCAAAAAAAAATTAATGTTAAAATACATATATCAGTTTGTTTGGGAGTAATACTTGTAAAACAGTATTTTGAGTTAGTAAGCTGTGTGCAGACGGTAGACCAAGTTCCAGACATTTAATTGTATGGACACAAGGCTACATATTTCTTGAAATATTATTTCTAATGTCATCTGAAATCAGTAGTTATTTAAAATAAAACATTCTAAGTATTATATTTAGAATATCGTTTGGTGTCGCGTTTTTAGAAACAAAGATAAAATTTACTTGAATTCTCTTCTATTTATAATAACATGTTTTTATTATCAATGTTTGTGGTTTACTTTACTTTTTAGTTTAATCCTGATATTACTACTGTTTATATTTTAAATATTTGATAAATTTAGAAAACAGTGTAAAAAATGTTTAATTTTGTTTCTTTTTATTATTATTTTTCGAAATGTTAGATGCTCTCAAAGTAATTGCATCTAAGAACCCTAAATAAGATAAAGTTTTTAGATTTTTTCGTTCGTAGTCAAAACGTGATAAGTGCTCCATTTTTCGTTTAAGTTATTTTCAATATCAACAGTACTCTTTTAATTTTCTTTACTTAACCAATAGTACAACTTTTAAACTTGATTTTCATAAACAAAATAACAGCAGTTCAAGTATAAAGGGCCGTATCTAAGTATTAAGGTGAAGACATTGACTTGACTTGCCATAATGGCTGATCGTCGGGTTTGGGCCAAAGCGTTGATGCAGGGTGCTACTATCAGACTGCTGCCAAGGCACCAAGCTCTTGCTCATGCGCTGATCAAGATTCTCCCAGCTTGACGGAGGCACTCAGTAAGAAGCAGAAGAAGAACAGGCACCTAATGCAATTACTGGAGGATGATCAAGAAATGACGATGAAACATTTTGCCACTTTGTTTCTGGAATAATTTTGTAGGCCCACCCGCCCTGCGGCGATTTCCTGAGACTGGTACAGAAGGTGAAGTAAGAGGCTTGTCTGAGAACTCAATCAGCATGAGTGCTAGCTTTGTGATAGGCTGGGTGTACATCCTAGTGGTGGTTTTTACATCGACAGTCTGTACAAAGCCATCTGTACCGAGATACACTTGAATTATCTTGCCAAGTGGCCAACATCCATGGGTTAAGAGCAAGGTGAAGTCGACGATTGCGACAATATCACCAAGTACGAAGCGGCGCGCGGCATCGAAGCTCAGTCCATTTTGGGCGACGCTGTAGGGTATTAAGGTACTTGCGTTCTTAGCGAGTTCAGATTATGCGCGAATAGCTTTTACAAGGCCGTAATGCGAGAGACAATCCAGGTTCTTGTCGGGAGAGGGAGCTTCGATGATCGCGTTAAGTGGTCCACTGATGAGAAAGTGGCCAGGCATGAGAACTTCATTGTCGTCAATGCCGCTTGTTAGCGGTTTTAAGGTCCTGCTGTTGAGGACCATCTCAATGCTAGTGAGAACTGTAGAGAATTCTTCATAGGTGAGACGACGAAAACCCATGACGCACTGGAGATGGCTCTTCATAGATTTTAGACTGGCTTCCCAAAGACCACCTGAATAAGAAGTGGCTGGAAGAGGGAGGAGTAAACCACCACAAAATGTCTAGTTCAAAAAGAGCTCTCGGTATGATATCCCTTTGAAGCTTGACGTGCTGCAGAGTTTTTCGTAGCTCTACATCGGCTTGACTAAAGCAGGTTAAGTTATTGCTCCACAGCTCGGTTAACCATGTTGGCAACTAAATCGTATAAGCGCTGCCAGGAATAATGCTACCAAAAGGTCACCAACCAATTTTAGATGCTTGTCCCTGGCAGGCAAACAAATGAAGAGGGCTGCATAGCGCTTGGAAATCCATATTTCTCGTCTCTTGAAAGCCAAGACATTAGAAGGATCCGCATATTTAACGCCAGTGGGGCTATAAAAACAGAAAGGTGTAACCCACGCTCGTGAAATGAGTGCCATCAGCTAAGTTGCCGCTTGCGCTTACAGACGTGTACAGAGAAGGCACTTGCAGAATAAAGCTTTGGTTTTGCGCTGACCACCAACGATTCAGCACGCTAAGCTACGTACGTGCTGGTGACTAAGACTTTCTATGAACGGCTCCAAAGAAAGCGTATGAGATAATTAGCTAAGAAAGGGCACAGCTGTAGTTGTGGATATTGCTTACTGTAGAATAAAGCAGAGTGATAGAGATACCCGCCAACTCGCAAAATTTCAACAGCATCGATGAAGAAAGTAAGTTATGTAGGCAAATGGCATTTTGACAAGGGATTTTGTTCTTAAGCTGTGTCAACTCCTCAGTAAAAGTCTGTTTCTGGCCTAAGTCGCCGCAGGCAGAAGGTAAATTGTCCAGCTCAGTCGCATTTAATAAAGAAAGAATGGGTTGAGCCGACGTATTGAGTAACGCAACGGCAATGGTTAAGGTAACTCCGTTGATTCCTGAGACCATGAATTTGGAATTGCTGATAACCAAGATGAATTGCACCATCACGACTGCTGGAAAAATAGTGTTATGATTAAGATTGTTCAGAGTATGGTCTTAACTGTTCTATTTAAGTGTCATTTGTGGATTTCTTAGGATTCATCTCGTAAGCTTCAGTTGTTTTAGTTTTTTAATAACAATCTTAATTTAAATTCTATAGGTATTTCTGATTAATATACTTTTTTATCGAAACAATTAAATAATCGTTTGTTATATTAAATACAATTTAACCAGGTCACTTTATTAAGGTTCAGCTTTCATTTAATTACTGATAAATAACTTATATCTATCACTCATAATTCTTACTGCTGCAGAGTTCCCTAATGCTTCGTGCGGTAACCTTCAGTAATTCCTTAAACTACACGAATGAGTTCCTGGCCAGTAGTATGTTGCGATTTTTGCTTTCTCTGCTATCGCCAGAACCATATTCGGCAGGCGTCCTTTGCTGTACCTCGCTTCTTACCATAGTCCAATACTATTGATATTTTCGACACACACTTAAGTTGCCTCAGCCAACACGTTATGCCTTACGTGTATACGGTACTCATGAGTCACGAGAGGCAAGAGTTGACTGAAACTTTAAAAGACAGGTGACAGACGCAAAGAGAGCGATTTTTCCTCTTCATGGTGAGTTTTTATTGCGTCAGAGCGAGTAAAAGAGGCCTTTGGTTGAATTAGATCAATTAACGAGTGATATTTTTGCAGATTGCATTAAAAACAGTAAGCTTGCACGATGATGTTATATGTTATGATTTTATATATTGGAAATTAATAATACAACAGTACCAATCGCATTTTTCTGACAAGTGTGATTGAGTTTTTTAGGTCAGTGATGATGAAAACTCGCATTAGCAATATTAAAACGCCAAATACAAACTCAACTGTGACAATAAGCTTACAACATTTGAAATTAATCCATCTGCAAATTTTAAATTAGTATACATTATTAGAATTGAACAATTAATAATCAAGTAACTATTTATTCATACGTACAATACGATTTATTCATTTATACATACATGCATTCTTATATGAGGCTGTCAGTATTCTATGTCAGCATAATATGAAGCATTTATCTTAAAGCTAATACACACGTGCGCACACATAAGTGATGTATGAACTCCTTCTGTCTTATTAGCTTGCTTTATATCCACAATACGTCTTATCTGAATTTTATGGATAGCTTTAAGTTATAATATAATTCGTATCAATTTGGGATGTAATAGTATATCTCTTACGTTAGTGCCTTGAGATACTACATCAGCTGGATTTAGGAGCGTTGGCACATACCGCAAGATACGATGTACTTTCTGAATGAGGGCCTACTGTATTTATTGAAACTTTCT
Source organism: Copidosoma floridanum (assembly GCF_000648655.2). The sequence goes on along the minus strand of NW_019379601.1, from coordinate 816,229 downwards.
AAAATACTTCTGATGGTGTGTCTGTAATTATCATAGGTTCTTTAGTTTTTGTGTGGACTAATTTTTGTTCCTGGCAAATTTAACCTTTTTGTATGCATTCAGCAATGTCGTTGCGCATTTTTTTTTAAAACCATTTTTCTCTCATTCATCTATAAGTTTTTACTACTCCTCTATGACCTCCAAATAAGCTAGTATGACATTACACTAATTTTTTCTTTCTATCATCTAGAGTTGGATAAAAACATGTCCTAAAACAAATTTTCACTGTAAGGGAAAGGTGACATCATTCTTCGTATAAAATTGATGACATTTCTCCTCTAGAAAAATTATCGGTGAGTTCACTTTTCCTAGAAATACAAGCAGTGTTAACTTTCTTTACTGATATTGTATATGCAAGATTTTTAAAGCAGGTTCGTAAAATGCTAGGTTTTATTGCATCAGTAAAGGTTTTGTTCACGACTAGTAGAAATATGTAGCGATTTTGGTTTTTCGTAGTAATAAATCGTATATCTTACAGTAGTTCATTGTTTATTTATTTTAAATCGACAGTTGTAGAGATATAATGGATGTAGTTATTCATTTGGTAAGTTAGATTTCTACGAGTACTTGGAAATGTTAATTTATTCGTTAGATAAGTTATATTAGAGAATTTTAAATGGTACTTATATTTCTTGTTACTTTTTTGCTATGAGCTGAGTTACAATTTTGCTCTATGGATTCTAACGCTGCTGTATGGCTTGCCCGCAGTCGATTATTTTGATAAGAAGTATTCTTGGTATCGTGATCAGCTTTATTTTCTACAATTTCCGATTAAGAATGGTTGTCACCTCTCTCTTTATTTCTATTTTGTTCTACAGGGGATAAGCTTCTTCTGTATAGTTCATCATTGGAGTTTTGTAATTTATTTTTGGTAGGACTGTTTCTGTGTGATTTATTTAGAGATTTGGCTTTTATGAGATTTTAGTTTGCAATAAGTTCGTTCATTGTTTTTTCGATCCATTCATTTACTTTAGTTGGAGAAATTAAATTTTGATGTGACGATGAAAGTGAGATTATTTGTTTTTGATTTAAGTAACTGCCATCATTACGTTCGGTAGGGGATGTAGGTGGAAATTGTATTTCTCTAAGAATGATGTTGCTTGGTAATTTATTCTTCTTATCATAACTATCTCACCATAATAAGTTTTGATTCCATTCTTCAATAAATCTTTTTCTGTCGCAATCTTTATTACTGTAAGTGTGATTTCTTGAATAAAATAACTGCTTTTTATTTTCATTTGTATTGTTTACTTGGTCTTGTACAGAGCGTCAAAAAGTAGATTGAAATTTGGGTTTTATTGTAGTTAAATTTAAAGTGTCTTTATCAGAAGAAGTAGAGTGATCATCTTGTTTAAACATTACAGATTTTTAGTTAATGTCATTGGCTTGGGACATACTGGGTTTGATTAAAATATTGGTTCGTCTTGGTAAAAAACCGAAATTTTTTTCGATTATTTCTTCAATTTCACTGATTTCCGAATTTTCGTCAGTTAAGTTTCTTATTTTAATCTGAGGGGTCTCTTCTTTAAGTGCATTTATTAAGCTTGGCATAAATGATTGTTTTTGTAATGGTATTGGTGCATCGAATTGTGGTCACTAAACTGTAAAGTAGATGCAGTGTCAGGTTTGGATGACGAGTCTTGTATTTGAGCTCTTGGTGTTTCTTTTCTTCGTTCCGCTTCTCGCTTTTAATCTTTTCGCTATTGTAGATGCATTTCATTCATCCTGTCCACTTTTCATACCCCAAGGTATTTTCGATAGTGTATCTCTAGGTTTAATATTTCTTACTTTAGTTGCTGATTGTATGCTTTCAATGGTATTGGAATAAGATTGATTGGTTTTTGACATATTTTGGCGAGCTATGGAAGTTTTAGTTTATTTAGCCTTTAAAGGTAGTAAACAAGCTTTTAATGAGACTTTTTCGTCCAAAGAATTAACTTTATCACTTTTATCTTGATTCAATTTTATTGGATTTCTTGATAAGGCGTCCGCGTTCGTATCAAGTCTACCAGGTTTGTACTTATTAGTATATCTATAACCTCTAAGTCTTGCTCTCCATGTATTTAGCTTACTCATAGGATCTTTAATAGACTTATTAATCTATTATAGGACTTATTATAGGATCTTTAATCTAGCATAGTGGTTCGTGATCTCTGTAAACCGTTAATTTTCTGCTATATAAGTAATGTCGAAAATATTGGACTGCTACAACTACTGCTAGGCGTTCTTTTTCCGTTGTAGAATAATTTTTTTTCAGCCTTATGTAGAGTTTTTGACATATACTTAGTTGGGCGTTTTTTTTCTGGTTCTCCTTTTCTTAATACTGCTCCAATAGCTATATTAGATGCATCTGTTGTTAATATAAATGGTGTATTTGAATCGATGCAAGCTAATACAGGTGCTTTGGATAATATTTTTCTTAACTCTTCAAAGCTTTTTTGCTGAGTATCTGTCCAACAAAATTTTTTTCCTTATTTTAACAGGGACGTTAAAGGCTCTGTAATTTCTGCAAAATTTTTGACAAAACGACAGTAATATTTCGTTGATTCTAAAAATTGTTTAACATTCGTTTGATTTTTTTCGTTTCGGATATTTCTCAACAGCTTGTAGTATATTTTTTAATCTCGTTTGACTCCGTAGCTTCTTATTTTATGTCCTGAATAAGTGACTTTGGGCATTGATAATTTACATTTGTAAGGTTGTAATTTTGATTTTGATTTTTAAAGTTTCTTAGATAAATGAGTAATTTTTGTCACATGATCTTTTAAAGTTTTTGAACATACAATTATGTCATCAAAAATATAAATAACTCAATGCCTTTTAATCCTAATAAAATTACGTCCATTAGTCAATGAAATGTTGCAGGTGCATCGCATAGTCCAAATGGCATTTCTACATATTCACAATGACCTTAAGGTGTGCTAAAAGCAGTTTTATGTATCTGCAGGGTCAACTTTTATTTAATGGAATCCATTGACTAGATCAAAAACGGAGAAATAATTTGAGCCTCCGATTTGCTCTTATATTTCAGTCATGTTTGGTAGTGGATAAGCATCAGGGATGGTTTTTTCATTTAGTTTACGGTAATTCATTACTAATCTGTATCTTTCTGTTTCATCAGGTCTTTGTTTCTCGAAAACTATTTAAAAAAGACTGCTCAAAGGGCTGTTCGATTTCATGATTGTACCGTCTGCAAATAATTTTTCTATTTGAGTTTTGATTTCTTGGTGTAATGATAAGGGGTAGCGGGATTGTTTGACACATACAGGATGGTCATCTGTCATATTTATTTTATGTGTTATAATAGAAGTACCAGGAGCCAGGTCACCTAAAATGTAAAATAAGTTAGCGTATTTTTCTAAAATTTTTTTTATTTCTGATAGACTAGCTTTTAAGTGATAAGGTCTTTTTAGCTTATTTATTATAGTTGAATGCAATATTTTATATCGTTTGAATCGTTTTTCTTAAGGTCAGTTTTGAAAACGTCTTCAGATTCCATGACATCAAAAGGCTCAATTTTTTGTGCAGGTATTTCTATTTTTGTCGGCTAAAAACTTGTGTTTATAGCTATTGTATAACAGTTACTTTCTTTGCAATCTATAACCGCCTCACCTATAAACACTCTGGGTACGGTAGTAATTCTACGAAGATAAGCATAGCCAGTAATCTTTTTTCAAGTTGGTAATTTAATAGCTACTCTTGGTCTGGCTGGTAAAGTATAACTTCTGTTTTTATTTACTTTAAATTTTCAAAAATTTTCAATAACTACTATGAATAGTATCACGTGGGGGTGTGCGTACTTAATTTTTATTTTTAAATAGAAAAATAAATTTTTTAAAAGTTAATTTGAAATTTTGTTTTGTTTTCATTTGTCAAGAGTTTCTTCTGTTTTTTTAATAATTTTATATAGTTGATTCTATTATCTCGATACAGAAAAGATATAGGTTTAGTTGGTCTGCTTTTAACTATTAATGCATTTAATCCGTGATCAATTCTAGCATTTCCTTGCGTCAAGAGCAGATCTTCTAAAATACATACACTATTTATTGGCAATTCTGGACTCATAACGTGAAATTCGTAATCTGTATCTAATAAATTTACAGTTACCGTACCTAGAGTGTATACTTGCTGTGTAGCTATTTCTTCTTATTCAATTATACTATTACAATTGATTTCTGTACTCTTCCTTAATGCGTTATAACTGATGTTATTTACTTCTGCACCTGAATCTTATATGAAAATTTCCGAATCTTTTCAAAATGTTTCGCAACGTAACTCAACTGGTGGTTAATTTTCTATTGTTCTTGTTCGGAAGGCTCTGTAGATTTGATTGCCATTATTGATTTCGGATGCGTCATTAGATTTAAACTTGCAGTTTGCATCTGAAATGCAGCTTGTTTATGGTAATCATAGCCTTGAGTAAGGGGACAGGGAGTATATATTTGTGGGTAGTAAGGTAGACAAAAGGGTGATGGTTAAAAATATGAATATTTTTGGAAATTCGGAGGGTAATAATAGTGATTAGGTTGATCATTTCAGGGTGGTGGTGAAGTATGGCTTGGTGGCAGAGTACTTGATTGTCGTTAAGGTACGTGGCTAAGTACGGGTGTACAATTTTTCGACCATACTCGTCGAATTTGGTTGAGTCATCTTGACATCATTTTTATCGTAGGTGTGCGGAAAACAATTTATATTGTGGTTTAATGGGCCATTAAAACTGACATATTTCTTTTTGGTGGTTGAACTGAGTAGAAACAGGAACAGGAATTTTGGTAACATGCGGTACTGAAGATTCAGGAGTCACAGAAGTAGAGATCGTGGGTACGGCCTTGTAAACTTACTTGGCCTGATTGTATACTGGTGGGCAAGTGCGTTTAGTAAGTAAAGCGGCTTCTAAAGCTTTATGGATATCTCTTAGTTTCGAAAGTGTTATACTTAATTTCCATGAGTCAGGTAAACTATTAATTAACGTTCTTAGCGCTAATTTTTCCAGTTGTGGTTTTTGTGTTGTCTTGATTTTCTCGTTATTCAATTTGGTCAAAAGTGCTGTTAAGGTAGTTTTTGTAAAAAAAATAATTCTATGATAAAAATTTCCAACTGTTTTGTTTTGTTTTATTGTAGTGATTAAAAGTTCTGCCATGTATTCATGATACGATTTGGTTGGTGAAAATCCTTGTTTTAGGTGTTTTTTTCACTGATCAATTAATGCAAAAGTAGAACCTCCTAAACACATTCAAGCTTTGACTTTGAGTCTAGAAATAACTGTGGAAAAATACATAGGTTTTTGAGTGGCTGTCATTAGAGTTCGTCCATTTTGCACATCTTGTAAAAAGTTTTTCAAAGGAGTTGAGTAACCATCTTAAAAAGATATGTAATGAGATGCTTAATTTATTCCCATTAATGAATTAGTTGTACATAATCCTTTTGAATCATTTAGAAACTATTGCATGAGAGAGTCATCCACTGACAAGTTTTCTCCACTATGTTCGGGTATTTTTATTTATATACTTATTTGTTTTGCTTATTTATTGACGTATAATTCACTTCATTAAAAATAGTTGAATTTTTTTTTTTTTTTTAACAAAACAAAGGTTTAAAAAATACACAAGGAATTACGATTTGTTATGACCAGACTTGTTTGGAGTATAGTCTCAACTGTTTTATTCAAGTGCCATTCGAGGGTCTCTTAGGATTCAGCTCATGAGATTTATTTGTTCGTCTTAACTAAATGATAATCTTTATTCAAATAATATGGGTAATTTTAATTAATGTTTTTCTCTATTAAAGTAACTTAATGAGCAAAAGAGGCCTTTGGTTGAATAAGTCTAACCAATGAACGATAATAACAATACAGCAGTACCAACTGAATTTTTCTGACAAGTGCGATGGAGTTTCTTTTGGGCCTATAATATAATGAAGTAATGTGTGAATTACAAATTTCAAATTAGTATACATCATCAGATTTGAACAAATAGTAAGCAAGTAACTATTTATTAAAACGTACAATACGATGTATTCATTTATACATACATGCATGTTTACAATGAGGCTGGCCGTATTCTCTGTCAGCATATCATGAAGCATTCATCTTAACGCTAATTCACACGCGCACACACATAAGAGATGTACGAACTCCTTTTGTCATATTAGCCTGCTTTATATCCACAATACGTCTCATCTGAATTTGAGAGACGGATAGGTTTTAGTTATAATATAATTCGTATTAACTTGGGATGTAATGATAGATCTCTTAAGTTAGTGCCTTGAGATACTACATCAGCTGGATTTAAGAGCATCGGCACATACCGCAAGATTCTAGATGGCATTAGCTCCTGGATGTGGGTGATGTCGTTGTTAACAAGGGAGTTGTTCGTGGGAGTTCTTAAGCGGAAACACTGCACAACGATTTGACAACTGCTCCAAACATAGCAGCTTTTCGCAGGGATGCGTTACTTAGCCGAAGTCCAGTTTAAAAGCTTTACACCGATCGATGTGGCTCTGAGCTCCAGACGAGGTGTTGTCATACGTGTCCGTAGTGCTGTGGTTGGTTTGAAGCTGTGGGTTGGCACCACTTTTGTTTCGGTTATCAGGATGTGGCAATGAGTTTTACCCTGGAAATCCAGAAGCCAGAAGTAACAAATGGCAGTCATGACACGGTAGCTGGCATCAGAGAATCCGTGAAGGTGCAAATCCAATTCTGAAGATGAGCCAATCTAGCATGGGATTGATACTTCACCGAGCACCTTAAATTCAGCGATTAAATATGTCCTTAGGCGAGCCACGGAGATAAGTACGATTTCATCTTATTCCAGACCAGCATTTTAGAGATCTTGTAGCAGAAGCTTGGCATTTAGGATTACAGATAAAACATTCCATAGAGATCGAATTAGTGAGCAATTTCTGAGATTATGGTCTGTTTAGTATCCTGGACATCAGAAGGGAAGGGAAGGGACGCTAAAAACTATCCGAGCCAGATTTCAGCTAACTTGAAGTTGGCTCACGAGCCTGTCTGCATTAAGTTGGTGCCAGGGTGGGTGAAGGCAAGCCTATGGAGGAAGATCTGTCAAAAACTTAGTAGAGTTGGCCACCTTCTTTTAAAGCAGAAACTCACCAGTCTGCATGAAGGAGATGAGCTGGTCGTGAAACCGACGTTTTAAGTGAAGGTCGTGTGGAGTCAGTGAGGAGTTGGTTGTAAGTAGGTGGTATACTTGGATCGGAGCCCCAAATAATGTGCTTTATGAGTTTCTTGTACTCAGCCGTTTTGTCCAGATCTTGTTGAAGCCGATGCTGCAGGAACTGGAGTAAAGCCTGAGAACTCGGCAGATTTATGCCAGAAAGTCAAAGGGCATCCTGCCTCAGTGGAAGGTGCTGAGCGAGGCGTCGGTTTCTGTCTTACTGATGGTCTGAGAATATCTGATTGTACTTAAGATCATCTGGGATGCAGCGGCAAATCTGCTGGATTACTTGAAGCTCTCAAAAGTGCTGCATTAGTGAGATCAGCTCGTGATGCTCCCTCCTGGATCAGAAATGCGTGCATTCTACTTCTCCAGTGGTGCCTAGAGATGGTGAGTGAGCCTCATGGAGAAAGCTATGAGTTTTGAGCCGGGGTCTAGAAAAGCCCTCGTAGCAACTGTGTGCTTACAATCACTGCTGAGTTGAATAAGCACCGTTTGGAAGACAGCTAGCCATCGCTTTTGCTCAACAAGACCTTGGATTTCTGATTCTGCTACTTTGGTGGGACAACACGTCCCTGGGCATTGGCTTGCCGCTCTTAATAATTATGTAGAAGGCTGTGGTGAGTTGCCTGGCAGTAGTGACATAATAATGTAAAGGGACAGTATTTGGGCATGCAGCCTATCTTTAAGCAGTTAAGACAAAGCTTTCTACGAAGCGTATTGTATTTTTTGTGGCTGTAATTAAACCCTGAAACTCGCTGCAGCGCCCTAAATGGGGAGCACCACGGCAAATGGTGCAGATAATGGAGGCACCCAAGGTGACATGCCTGTCACGTAAGTAGTGGCATAATTGGAGCTGACAATCTTCATCGTGCTTAACGCTTCTTTGGCCTCCCTTCAAACGAGAGACTTCAAGTTATGACTGTCATAGAGGCGCTTAACATTACAAAACTGAAGTTCAGTGTGCACAAGAACAAAAGTTGCAGAACGCCTTCCAGTTTTCTCGCTGATCTAAAAACAAAGGTTTGCCGATTGTTGGTAATCTTAGTCCCTGAGCACTATGGAGGGTTGGCCTGCAGATTCTCATCACTTCACGCGTTGTAGATGTGTGCTCTTGCATTATTACAGTCGGCTTTCGTCGTCACGTACATGTCAGTAGCTGTGGTTGAAACCTTATTTGGAGCTGCTAGTAAGTTCTGGTGTTATAATTGGAAATCCTGTCAATAGCTATTTAAAGTCTCGTCTCCACAAAGCCCATGCTCCATTGCTCGTCCTTACCGTCAAACACTACGCGCGAGATTTAAGCGGCGGCGGCGACATTGCTTAGAGCTCGTTGTGCCGTGAGCAGAGCTCTCAAGCCCTCATTGTTCATTGGAATAACCATGAGTTAGACGTCCACTTAATTGACTAAATTAACCACATGTCAATCTGAGCAAAATTGCACATCTGATTTGCATGGTTGCACTCAATCCCAATTTTTACCAAACATTTGCGGGAAGAGGGGATAAGAGCATACAGCCTAATTTTTGGCAAACGAAGCACCTCGATAGATATCTGCCTCACTAGACGACCGTGGTGTCTATAACAGAACATTCGAATTCAGTTGCGGCATTTAGCGTGGGAAAATTGTGGTTGCATCAGTGCAACTTGTGAGGTCACAAGTATATATTTAAATATACCATTTAACCGAAGCTATTGTGAGCTATTAGGAAATGTAAAAGGACCTTAATAATTAAACGTATGACATAGAGATACACCTTATACTAGAGCTCGCAACTATTATATTCAAGCCACCTAATTAAAAACACAAACGCTGCTTCTCTGGAGGGTATAAAAAGCCCATGCCAGCCCATGATAATCACTTTTGCCATCAGCAACGAGTCTGGTGCTTTGACTAGGGAGCTCTGCTCTTCAAAGTGCTATTGTAATTTCATATGTCGCAATAAAAAGCGAAATCATATTTATATATTCGATTACTATCTTTTATGATATCTATTTAAATTATACACATTTCTGGCTAAACGGGGGAAAAGAGGCTAACACAGTCTTCTAGTTTTCCCCGTCCACCAGAGACACCCCTGTTGTGTTCCTCGAGTAAAGAGATGATCTTTAGAGCAGTACGAACCGGAGCTATTCTCTAGATAAGAAAGCTAGTGAGCTAGAGGATCTCCATGGAAGTACAAACTGAAGTGATCCTAGGGCATTGGTGACTTACTGCTCCCAACGGAAGCACAAGAGAGTTGATAAATACATATTTATTAATATCATAATACCTTGGGACGTTGTGTATCACAAGTTAGAGGCAATGAGAATCTGACTACGTTCCTACCTTAGTCCCACTGATGTCTCTCCTAATACGGGTTGGGGGCAGTACGAACTAAACTTCGTACCTACGAGTCTCCATTATCTTATATCCCTCTTAAACGTGAATCCATAAATACTAACTATACATGAATATATTGAATATATGACGTCATGCAGAAGAACTCTATTGTAATAGTATACCTTATTATATAATAAATATATCTACATGTGATAATGACCCTCACAAACTAATAACAGCATATGCACAGTATGCATGCTGCCAGCTCAGCGACAATTAAAATTTCCTCAAATTTATCGAGGCAGATCGCAAGATGGTCGTTCTTGATGTCAGCATAGTCACAGTATGCATGGCAGCCAGCTCAGTAATAATAGCAGTCGCTTTGTGTTCGCCAATGGGTGACATGGTGACATGGTGACATGGTGGACGTGATGCCTTCCTACACAACTCGGTACACAGATCACATGCGTCATGGTAGTGTTACGTCGGCGTGACGTATTATTCGAGTCTAAGCTTGTGCTTAATAACTCGAGATGTGCACTAGGCACGTACGTTGGATGTGAGGTTAAAAGGTAGCTGAATTCCTTGACCGGGCGTTTAGAAGGGGGGGGGGTGACTGTTCTGATCGAATTGAAGCGGTTGCCAAGCAGTAGTGTGAGGCACTCATTCGCAACACACTTCTGATTTGTCAAGAATACCCGACACGACGTGTCAAAATAGTATCCCATCCGCGATCAAGAGGTTACCAATACCGTAACGAGTAAAGGTAGTTACGTTTCAAAGGTTACGCGAAGGGCAAAATAGTTTAAATTCGCGACTGGTCTAGGGCCCACCAACACCATCCCGGGTAAAGGTAATTGCCCTAGGGTTTACGTTAAACACAACTTGACTATTTATTCTCGTTGCCTAAGGTTTATCAAATACCGTGTTAAGTAAATGATGTTAACTCTAAGAGCACGTTCGCGGCAGAAAGAAGAGAAAAGAAAAAAAACAAAATAAACCCCTTGGTTACTTTTGTGTAACTTACTTAAATTGTTAAACACTTTACTTTTACTTTTAACAAAATTTTACACGCAAGGACCCAGCGCGAGGTGTTTGATGGAGAAGGTTGAAACCCCACTCGTGGAGGACCGTATGGTAGCAGAGGCGGACTATAACTACCCAGTCGACCGTTCAAGGGTACAATTTGAACTGTGCTTTGCTTTGCAGGTGACTGGGTTGTAGCAGAGGTGGACTCTTACTACTCAGTTTACCTTGAAGGGCTGTCATGGAGTGTTTCTCGGGGCCTCCGGTTTTTTTGATAAGGAGTACGGGACCTCTGCGACGCACTGGTTTGAGACAATGCAGGAAAATTTGCTGGAAAAATTTTGAAGGAGATGGGCGATAGCGAAAGATCTAATTGCCTAGAGATGCTCTAGTTCAGCCACTTAAAAATTGGCACATCCCACATCCAGCTCATTCTCCTCTGTGCGTCCGAAGAAGGGAAGGTAATTTACTTACTAGTGCCCTTACTTTCTCTTTTACATCAAAATTTTACAAAACTTTTATTTGACTTATAAATGATGTTAAGACAGAATATCGTTAATATATACTGATGCTGGACACGATTCTCTTATTCAACTAAACTTGTTGCAGAAAAAACGGAGAGAATCGCTTAGTATTTAAATTAATGCTTGGATAGATGAACGATTGGTGTGCTACGGTACATTAACTAATACTTCAACATAAATAACATTGGCCATTGTTATAACAACTTATAATGATAACATTCGCGTAATAGCATGATAAAAATAACAATAATGATAATAATAATAGTAGTTATTGTAATAGTTATAATTATAAAAGTAAGGGTAGTGGTAACAATTTGAGTACCTTGCCTTTCACAAGTTAATATAATCAAACTTACGGGTAGTTTTGACTGATTATAATATTGCTAAGATAATTCAAAATTTTAGTAGAGTTTTAGTTTATATGTTTTTTGCTTCTAGTCATTAGAGAGACAGAGTCGGTGCGTGGTGCTTCGGGGACTTAAGACTCTGTTACTTATATTAGAGTAGCCGCACGGACTCATTCCCGATATATATAAGTCAAGGAAAGGGAAGAGAGCTATTGTTAATGATGAGCTCGGTTTTCCCGTTTTCTCTTACATGGTAAAGGAGTTAAAAAATTTAGGCTCTTGCCGATAGTATATAAGAAAATTTCGGAATATAATAGAGAAAAGAGTAGCTCGACGAGTTATGCATCTATAAAAATTAAATAAAAAGTTGATGATGTTTTAGTATGTATTATTATTTTTCTGTACGTTTTAACTCCTCATTTTCAACATTGTATCAAGTTTTGCTAGCATTTAGTATTGCACCCCACTTTAGCTGTTACCAGTTGCACTTTTTCCTCCATTAGTTTTTCAAGTTATTTCATTTCTCTGTATTAAAAAGTATTTTATTATCTTATTTGCTTTTTGTTTCCGGTCAGCATAGACCAACGTACGTTTGCATGAATCATAGTTGGTTGATGTGCTGCAGCTCCGAATAGAGTTTGCAAGTGATTTATCTCTTTTTAGATGCACGTTGGTCCCTGCACGAGAGTACTTTTAAATCAACATGGAACATTCTGAAGAAACAATAAGGGAAAAATATTATTAGTAATTTTAGTTTACCGACCTTACAGCAACAAACTCTTATTTGTTACAAGTATTATACGGAAAAGGCTACTCAGCTTTACGATAGTATGACTTTTACATATGTCTGCAATAAAGAAAGTGTCTGCCTAGACGCACAATTTTTACTTACATAATTTCTCCTGATGTTAAAACCATAAAAAACTGACTTAGGATGCACTATCCAGCTCAAAGGAGCAAACGTTTTAACTTGCTTTACCAAACTTACCATTTAACTTTTAAACTCACTTTTAACTAACTAAATAACAGCAGTCTAAGTAAAAAGGATTAGATCTTTGTATTTCGGTAAAGATACAAGAATAACTAAACGTGATGGGTTATTAAAAGCTTAGTGCCAAAGTGTAGCTGCAGACAGCTGCTGTCAGGATGCCACAGAGGTCTTACTCATGTATCAACGGAGGCCCTCTCAGCTTGACAGAAGCTCTGTGTAGGGTGGAAAAAGAACGGGTGCTTAATTCGGTTATCGGTGGAGGGTCCTGAAGTGATAATTGAACAAGTACTTGATTTAAAGTCGTCTATAGAAAAAAAGTAATTCAATTACCATTATATTGATAAAATAAAACAAGTTTCTTGAAAATATCTCCTGAGGGCAGTTATTTGATAAATTTTAGGGTGTGGACATAAATTACAATTTTTAGAAAGTCCCGAGTTTAAAACTATATAAGCATTACATCCCAGTGTTAATGGTTTATTATATCTTTGTTTTTGTGACCATATTTTTGAAAAAAAAAATTTTTTATGACTCAATACTTTTGTTGAGTTACGTTATTTAATGCAAATATTCGTACTTTTTAGCTTTTTAATTTTTTTTTTAATTTTCGATACTCTTTTCAACAAAAAAAATTTTTTTTTTCAAATCAATCTGCCCAATGTATATTATATTGGGGCTGTGTTGTCTGTTGCAGGATTTGTATGGTATACCTCATAAAAAAAAACTATTAATAATAGGTTTATACACATATATATTCATATAAGCCTATTTAATATTTGTAGGTCTTCACCCCCCTGCATGCTTCACGCTTCAACCCCTTAATGCTGTATCTTTAAAAAAAAAGTTGTGTGATTTTTAGTATGTACTTTATTTCAAGTCTAAAATAAAAAGTCATACAATTTTGTACTCTAGAACTGACGTGTACTGCATATTAGTATTTTGTATAACAATATACTATAGAAAGCATTAGATTTACTGTGCAAATTTTAGCAAAACAAAAGACAAAAGTTTGATTTTTGTGAACATGGAAAATTTTTTTAAGTGCATTAGGTCTGTATGATAACAATTTAAAGCTATTATTGCTAAAAGGTAATGATTTAACATAGTTAATTTAATAATCTTATAATTTTTTCTCATTTGCATCCTTAAGTGTAAATCTCATATGTAAAACTAAAGCTTTTAATGGTTTAACTAGTCAAAGTCAAGTTCTTCACAAGACACCTAAATTTATTGTCAACAATTCTGATGATTATTCTTACAGTAAAATAAATTTTTAATGATGACTTTACTTTCGTAGAAGAACTTTTAAGGTCTAACCTAGTGTCGTCCAAGTAACGTATTAATATACTTATACAAATAATAAAACAAAATTCATAGATATAAAATACAAACATTTTAATCGTATTTAAAATAACAAACGTCTTCAAAGCTATAAAATTGACTTTTTTAAAAACATAACTAGGGAAATCATCAGTACAATAAACTTATAATACAAGAATGTGGAACTACAATTGTTTTAAAATCACAAAATTTGAAAATCATAATTCATAAGTATATCTTAATAATATACTAAATAGTGTACTATGTCACTCATATATTGTATAAACTACTGCAGGACACCGATCAAATGGTTATTCCTCCATCTTTCTTATCGGAAGACGTAGAATTTAGCACTGGCTATTGGCAAAAAATTCTATAGAAGCACAATTTCTCACGTTTTTAACATATTTGTATGGAACTCCTTATCGACTGAGCACTAAGATTTCTAGCTGTATACTTTATGCTAACAGTTTAACGCAACAAAATTTTTGCATGCGTATACTATTATAGAAAGAAGAAAGGATTAACTTTTTTATAATGATTAAAAAATACTGAGGATTAAATATTGCCAGGGTCTTACAGATTATATAATGCATCGTTAATGAAATAATATGAAAATGTAAAAAAAATTTGGTAGAAAACATTTTCAATTACCTTTTGTTATTCTTAAATGGTGCAAGGTATATGCAGAAACGTTACCAGGATGCAATAGCAATAATACAAAAATTTGGAAAGCTAGATTTGCTTATTACTGTTAGTTATGAACCAAAATTAAAGGAAAATGAAAAAAATTTTTTTTAATCTTCCCAAACATACCACTCCTAATGATGTACTAAATATAACTCTTAGATTACAGACTAAAAAATAAAAATAAATATAAGATAACATAACCAAACAAAATGTTTCAGGAAAAGTTATTTAAGAAGTAAGCACATTTAAATTTCAGGAAGGAACAGGCTTATATTATCATTTCTTGCATACTAACAATAAACTTTACTGTGTACTGTCTTGGTATTTCCATAATGTACTCATGAATTATGATGAAGAATTCTCATTTAACAACTACCATAAAGGATATTAGAGAGTATCTAGAGAGAAAGGGCTGGAGTGAGGGACTTTAAATGTAAGGGGTGCCTGAGGGGGGCCAGAGGGATGAGGTGGGGTCTTTACTTACCTAGGATATTTATTATTGGGCTAATTTTGGTGAAAAATTCTGCTTCTATTGCTTATTTAAGAAGGCATCTCAAATTTTGAGAAGGGTCAAGGGTGGTGAGGAACGGCAAAGTTAGTTGATGACTGAATTAGGTCTCACAACTATACAATATAAGAAATATATACATATTTATTTCTATGTTAAAAGGTTGCTTGTATTAGACGTTTCACATGATTACACTATAGCCCTGACGAAGTTCATTCTGTCGTCCTTTTTACATTCCCCACAAAATTCTTACATAATGAAACTTGTGCAGACCTTATGCATGTAAAGATACATTTATCAACATTGAAGAATGAAACTGACTGTTAGCATACGTGTAGTATTGTTCTTAGAATACTACTTACTATTTTTATTTATCTGCGTTAGTTATCGGTTACGTGCATACATATGTATGTAAAGCCACATGATGGCTCTGTCGGTAGCGTGTCTGCCTACAGATCTTGATGGCCGGGGTTCAAATCCCACTCTGGACAAAAATTTCATCATTGAATGAGGTTTTTTTCTGGATGGGAGTTGTACTTCAATAAACCTACCGATCCATCTACCGTTTCCTCCTACTGTTATTAAACCCAACGTATGGCTGAATACACTTTATGGTGTCAAAATAGCCATGTCTGAGCCCTTAAGGGGCGATGATGAATATAAAAAAAAAAAAAATATGTATGTAAGGTATGTTAAAAAAGTATCGGAAACTTAAAATATCTATGGACTACAAGTATTTGGCTTTCGACACCTTTGTGATGTTATGTTTGTAGTAATATCTGTTTGCTATCTATAAGCTATTAAAAATAGAACAACTTCTATTGGTTGTATAAAACGGTTTTAAACAGCCGAGAATATGTCAACTACAAAGATTTTTAAGGACGCATGAGCACACACGAATCTACGAAAACATTGATAGAGTGAAGAGAATAGTCAAACGCGATTCCTAAGAACCTTATTATATTTATTGACTTGTTTCATTCAATTGAAACTTATTTTCTGAGCATTGGAAAGAGTAGGTAAACCATGGCGGTTCTGGCAGACCCCCAGCTTCCCCCCTAAAGTAGTGGTGGAGGGAGAGACTATAGCTATAGTTGTGGGTGGAGAAGAGGCGGTGGTGGGGGGAGAGGCTGATCGGGCGGGAGAGGAGAGGCGGTAGTAGAGGAGAGGCTAATCGGGCGGTGGGAGGAGGGGCATGGGCGGTATAGGTAGTAGGGGTGGTGGGTGGTGCGGACTACTCGGATGGTAACTTCAGGGGAAGGGGGCCTCTCCCAGATGCTGTGACGTCAGATGGTACTGACGGCTCCCTTCCTTTCCGACCGTGAATCGAGCTCCGACGTCATCAGGATGGGTCCGAAAGGTGTAGGTGACAAGCCTAATGTACAGCTTGAGAGGAAGATGATCAAGCATGAACGTGTATTTCTTATCAGTGGATTTAGTGAATCGCGTATCCCGTTTAGCTGCGACCAACGTTGGCTTACTTGACGCAGTACCTTGCCAAGGAATTCAGCCAGCTTATGAATTTAAGTTTGAGATTTTTAGGATTGTACGCAAATGAATTTCAATAATAACAAAACTTTAAATTTAATACACATATATTTTTGGTAGCTTCAAAAAAAAAGCACAAGAATTTCATGGTTATTGATTTTTTTTTTTCAATACATCATATCCATCTTGATTTGGATAAGAGCGAATATTTTTAGAATAATAATTTCCCTTCACTTATGGTTAAGATGCCTCAACGTGCTTTTCTAAAAGAGGTTTTCGGCTATTTTTATCTTCTTCCTCCTCCTCCTTACTGAGGCTCTCATATTTTGGTTTGCTAATGATCGGACCCATGTTGTTGATGTTGCCTAATCAATCGTCACAGGATAACTGAAGCATTACACAAATTCTCATCAGCTTATAAAACGGCGCTAATTTCTTTTTACTACCACACGGCAAGATATACTTTAATTTTTTGATCTCTAATTTTGTGCTTACTTTACTCTTTTTTTTTTTTTGCCTACACACAGTCATCGTTTTTGACACCAACATCAGTATCAGTTTCAGAGTCACTATTAGTATCATTATCAGTATTATTGGCATTAATTCTATCAACAGTATCCCAACTGGGAAGCGTTTTGGAAAATTTCTTCTTATAACTGTTAAGTGCGTCTAAAAAACATTCTGAGTCGGGTTCAATGCTACTTTCCACCAAAGAGCAAAGCCACAATTCTATTCGATGAGCTTTACTAAGTGCGCAATATTGCTTTCTACGTATGCTTTTTCATACATCATGAGTACCACACATTAACGCCTTTGTTGAATATCCCATATAAAGAATGTGACACGATGGCACCATATACTGCTGAATGTTAATCACAGTACACCCTATGGTCGATTCCAAATAAGTGACTGTATTATCTTCATAAGCGTAAATTCAATGTGCACTTTTTGCTACAGTGTACAAATGTTGCTGTAACTTTCTAATAGAACAATCACCCTTGAACCAGCGAAGTCCATGCACTCGCGTCAACTGAAAGTCATTGTTTTGGCGCACACCCATAGGTAAGGTGAAAAAATTGCACAGGGGCCGCACAATACAACGACTGATCGCTGGTCTCATAAGCGACACGACAGCCACTTCTTTTGGTAAAAGATGTCGAGAAGTGTCCAGAAAACCTTTAATCTCAATAACATAATCCTCGTAAAACTTCATTTTTATTTATCAGCTCAAGAGCATCGTACTAACTGCGATATAAACGCGTATCAGTCGCGTTTGATGCTGCGTGATAAACTAAGCAGCACTCTGTACTAAAATTAGTTTAAATACACGTTAGTGTAGACACTGCGCAAGTGTGTGTTTTATCAGAATTAATCATTGGTTCAGAATATTTTAATCCTATGCTAGTTTTGAGGGAAAAGCTACATAAATAATAAGAACAATATTATTCAATACATTTATTTATAACATAATTTAAAAAAAAATACAGTTTCAGTGAGTTTTTTTATTAAACATCTTATTCAAAATCAGTAACATCTTCCCATTCCATATAAAAGTAGAATTTTTTCATTTGTTTGACATTGTGGATGGCACACATATATCTATACGCACCATTATGCTGAGAACATGCAGTAGCTAATGTTGGGAGTTCAAACTCTGAATAATCAACCATATCATTAACTTAAAAATTAAACCCTTCGAGCCACCTTTTCTTTACTTCTCCAAATAAATAAATCTTTTTAGCATCTTTGAGATTCTCTCGAAGAACATCACCGATTTCGGTGTAGTCGATAACACCTGATTGCCAATCTGAGTCATGATAGGATAGCTCAAGCCATAAATTTTCACGTTTGTATTTATCATTTAGTTTGCGCCAAGGAAATGGCCGCTTGAAGAGAAATACTTAAAACTTATCATCGTTATAGAGTGAAAGAATCGCCAACTCTTTAAGCACACAATTGTTGCCAGGCTTTTTAAAGCCCTGCATGTCCACCATGTACTCCATCATGATAAAGACTGACTTCACTGCTAGTATTTTTTTTTTTTTTTATTTTATATACGTGCTTAAACAAGTTTTCTCATGTCACCACTAATGGGATTGTACTCTACGATGCGATCGTGTAGAATGAGACAGTAAGCAGATACATTTTCCGAGAAATTCTCTCGTGCTTCAAACTCCAAGCGCACGTCCATTGGCGCGCTTTTCAAAGCTTCATTCTGCTTAGAGCAGTCAATTATAATAAGAGGCATGTGTGTAATAAAATCTTTTTTATTCAGCATAGGTTCTGGTTCTTTCCCGTAGTAGGCGGCTTGAAAATTCTTACACATATCATGTAATGTTGAAAACTGATTTTTAATAATATCAAGATAAAGATTTCCATAAGGATAGTACTGTGAGTTTGAAAAAAGTTTTACATTGCTGATATTACTGTTATCAAAGAGACTGGCATTAAAAGCAGGATTATTTTTTTGCTTATTCTGAAAGCCCAAAATAACAAAACGAGGCTTTTCCAACTGATTGGAAGTTTTGACAGTCCACACATGCCTAGAAGTTTTTGGCAAAAGAATATGCTCATACAACTCCCAATTGCGGAAACTTATAGAAGTAGGCTTGTCTTTTGCAATAATATCAAACAAACGAATTTTTCGTCTGTCTGATGCAGTTATGTCAGGCACAAGCCACTCAATCTGAGTCAATTTAAGCTTATACTTTTTGAAAATTTGATTTTCAGGTACTTGTATAACGGCACTAATATCATCTCTTGATCTTGTGAGAATTAATTCATGTTTTGCATTAACCACAACTTTGCGATAGTCCTCAGCAAAACCAAATATCATACTCAAAGGTATTGACACTTTAAAATAAGAATGATCATTGATAATAGATTTTTTCTCTTCAATATATATCCAACCAGCATTTTAAAGCACTAAACTCTGACTGGGAGAGAAAGATATCCACCCTTTCATTAAAGTTGTCAATCCAACATTCTTACACCTATCAATTTCTATACCATTTAGTTCATATCGTATTTCTTCAAACAGATAGCAGATGGCGTTATTAACTAGTTTTGTTTTCTCAAGAGATTTATTATCTCCAGTTTTTGTTCCTCCAGAAATACGTAGGGAACTTTGAAAGGGTAAAAGACATACATCTTGATGTGGAATTAAAATGCGAATTTCATCACTGCTATTAAATGCTGATGCAATGTGGGGTCGATATGCATAAATTTCGTAGTATGCAACCGACTCATCAAACACGACACCTGACTGAATCCGAAGAATCTCTTCCATCACAACTTCTTCTCGTTTGCAGGCAGCAAAAAAAAGCACAAGTTATTTGCCACCAAGAGCTCTTACTTTTAGGCCTAGGTTTTTAAGAACCGCACGTTGAGACGTGTTAACGCTTCGAGCGTTCGTCGACGACTGATCCGTCTAATCCATTTTGGTTTATTCTTATAGCTTCGTCTAATTTTGTTGTCTCGTGGATGACTATTCGTCCTCACCCTCGTTAATTTGTTTTCATAGCCTCGTCCAACTTTACTATTGTTGTACACTATGCCCATTTCAGTTGAGTTGTTTCAAGTGTAGTCTTGTATTTATAACTTCTTCTCGAAAATTAATCAAGTTACGTTCTTGATCAACAATGCGTACTTGAAGATAATCTATAATTTTAATAGCAACGGGTAAACAAATGTTTTGCGATGGAACTTTGACAATTTTGTATTCCGGTGGTATAGCAGGGAGAAACTCGTGGATGGTATGAACTTTTTTTCTGTTTATATAGGCTCCACTAGTGATATTACACTCAACTCTCAATGTGTTAACCTTGAGAATAGCAACAGGTAAATCTGAGATGTGAGTACTGGTATCTCTAAGAATTTGTTTAGTAAAGCCTAAAATACGGCCTATAGAATCTTTTGGCCAGAAGTCAATAGTATGACTACACGTTATCACACTGCGAAGAGTATTATTATTTGGTTTAATGCTAATAGCTATATCGTCGGGTTGTAACACGTCGATTAGAAATGACTCAATATCTTTAATTTCGTATCTGCCAGTTGGAAAAACAACCACTTGATCACCTACATAAAATTTATTATTACCTTCGTCGATATTTGGCATTAAATTAAAAGTCAGGAGTTCTACTAGACCCATAACGTAGTTATGTGTTGGTGACAACTCGATCAGTGGAAAGTATTGTGCTTCAAGAATAGATGATGTTCCTGATGAACTTAATGTCAATGATTCTTTCATGATGGTTTGTCAATGACTAATGTTACTTGAGTATTGGGATATATATATATTGGCTGATAATGGAGTTTTTTACAAAGGAAGCTTAAGCAAAGATGGCCGCAGTTGGATCTACCAAACTCTTGGAACCTTTCATAATTATATTTGACACATCTTACACCAAGATATAGCAGTAGATCAATCGGTGGCTGTAAGTCACCTAAACTGTCGAAATACGTCACGTTATTTCCTCGCTTTCTAAATGCAACCCAGTGATTACCAGGACGATCCTTATCATCAAAATCGACTATTGCTGATTCGAAAAAACGTGGGCCATCGGCTGGCAAAGCATTTCTTATGAAAACTCCACGGAAATGCGGTATTTTCAAAATTTTTGCATACTTAATGAGGTCATAGTCTGTGAGAGCTCGGTAAGGCAGTTTTACTTAGAAATTTTTTTTTTTTTCTATCTTTCAAGCCTTTTACAAGCCTTAAATGAAGACCTAAGCCGTTCTTATGTGGTTTTAAAAACAGCCCCTTTCCAAGTAAGAGTGCTTCCATTTCTTTATTATGCCTCTCACTCTCCTCTAGCTGTTTTCGAACAAATTTAGCATCATTAATAGCCTTGACAACTCCAGTTACACCATTAGTGATAGTGCCTATAGTACTTAGGCCAGCAAATGCAGGAATAAGGTATGGTAGGAATCCTCCAGTTTTCTGCGGGATAGGCAATACTCGAGGTATTACAATATTTTTCCTACCACCAGCTTTTTTCACAGCATCCTGAGCTCCCTTTAACGCCGAACGTATAGCGTTTCGAGCACTACGATTAGGAATTATGAACTTTGAAGCACTTCGAATTAGGTTTTTTAAAGTAGTTTTATTCGGCTTAATTTTGTTCTTACTCACTTTACTAGAATTCTTACTAGGGAATGCTTCCATGGCGAGTTCGGATTTCAATTTCATTGCACTGGTAATAGTAAAAGCAGCAGCTTTTTCTCTAAACTAGCGTCTATGGCTTTGAATCTTTGCCACGCCTTTTCAGCGAGAATTTTGTCAGCGATGTTTCTTGCTGTAATATTTTTCCGATCCTGAAAATAAGCTATATCCTGTTGCTTGCACGCCTGATCCAATGGATTGATACCCGGATCTCTGCGAGCTTATCTCTTGGCTAGTTTAGTGCCCGGTCCACAATATTGATATCCTGGTACGTGCAGCTCTATAGGCAGTTTTTGATAAGTGTGTTTATAATTCCACAGCCTTTGCGATGATGAATGATCATTACTTTGCAAGTGCTTAACGATGAATGAGCTTGAAAATATATGAAGAGCACTATTTATAGTTTCATATTTCAGCATGCAGTCACCATGAGCTCCGAGGAACAGAATACTTAACTTTCTGTCATAAATTTCAACAAACTGATAAGCAAGATTAGAAAATTCGATGACAGATGAGTTTCAAAATATATAGGCAAACCATTTACAGTATCATGTTTCAGTCTCAGTTGAGTCAGCATACAGTAAACATGAACTTCGTAGATCAGAATATAAAACTTTCTGTCGGAAATTTTGATGGAATCGTTAAGCAAAATAAGAAAATCCAACGCCATGGTGATTTGCTACCCGATACGATAAGAGCTGTTCTTTGTGGCCCGTCAACCTGTGGAAAAATAAACAGCTTGCTGGCTTTAATTACTCACCCCAACGGATTGAGATTTAAGACTGTTTATCTATACTCAAAGTCCCTGAATTAGCCAAAGTATAAGTTTCTAGAGCAACTGTTGGAGCCCATAAATGGTGTGAAGTATTTTTCATACTGCGATCATAAATCAGTCATATCTCCAGATAAGGCACTACCCAACTCCATAATGATATTTGACGACATTGCCTGTGAAAAACAATATTATGTGAAAGCCTTTTTCTGCATAGGACGTCACAAAAGCGTTGACTGCCATCTATGCCAATCCTATGTTCAAGTTCTAAAGCACTTAGTCAGAGATAATTTAAACTTTTTAGTAATATTTTGACAACATGACAAGAATTTGAAGCACATCTATAATGATCATGTTAATACTGATATGACGTACAATGAATTCAAAAAATTATGTGTAAACTGTTGAAGAGTTGGAAAACATGGATTTGTCGTAATAGACAAGGAAAGAGATGTTGATAATGGTAGATATAGGAGAGGATTTGATTCTTTTGCTATAAATATTACTCATGCTTATTAAGTCCTTATTAGTCTCTTGTTAACCGTCAAGCGATCAACATGGACACTTTTCGTGAGGAAAAAGACGTTCTTCGGCAAGTTGAAAAAGCTAGAGAAGCTGTTCGACGTAAGCATCAATTGTTAAAGTCAGGAAGAGAAAATTTTAAAAAGCAGATAGGAGAGACTTTCAAGCCTATTACTGATCGACTTCTTAAAATTATTGATGACACAAAGAAAGTCAAAAACGTGCCACTTAGCTCTGAATATTCACTTAAAAAACGCTTCAAGCCTTTTAAGTCAAAATTAATAATACCGATGCATCATTGTTACAATCAGCTAATAGTAACAGTGATGATGAAGAAGATACTGTTTCGTCGAATGATACTATCAAAGACTATGATACCGTTGTTGAAAAAAGTGACGATGATGATTCAGCGTATGACATCGATAAAAATGAACCTATGAATTCATACTTACAAATACTTGATAGGAAGGAGTCAGAACTGGATCGAATTTATGGAATAAGAAAGGAAAAAAACGGACAACATATACTTGGTGATTCGCCTATATATTTTAAAAATAATCAAATTCAAATAAAGGATCAAAGATATCCAATGACTGATGGATTAATGGAGTTACTTATAAAAAAGCATCCTGATAAAGAGCACATGACACCAGATAATTTAGTTCAATACAAACAAATCTTGAAAACGTCAAGTGCGCATAAAAAAAAATTTGACAAAAATGGGACGATTTGTCCATACAATAGTAATAAATTTAATAATGTTATTGCACCATTATTAAATCTTACTCAAATTAAGAAGAAAGGTGGGTCCATACCTTTATTTAAAATTGCTAGGCTGAACATGCAAATGGACACTAATGAAATGAATTTAATCGTTGGGGAGCTTCGTGAAGCTAATATCATGTATTGAGCATCGTTATTAATTCTACTTCAGTGTAAAAATCAGCATCGACGTGTGCCGACGTGGATCAGCTAAGTCGGAAGGTGGTAGTTGAGGTCCTTGAGGAATTGGATATAATCTCACCACGGATGGTCAATTTGACTTGGAAAATAAAAGGTTGTGCAATGTTGCACCAGCTATTCAACCTCACGATGCTGTAAATCTCGCTACTTTACAGAAAGGAAAAAGTTTTATTTTAGATGAACAAGAGAAAATCAATCTACTATTGAGCAATATAAGTGATGTATTCTCAAAAACAATACTAAATTTGCAGCATGAAATAAACACACTTAAGGAGATTGTAGCACATATATCTAGTATAACTCCAGAAGACAGTTGAGAGAGATGGAAGCAGTAGGGAAAGAGCTTCATAAATCTGCGAGACGCAACTACCTTCGACGAAAGCTTGATATTTGAGGCTTGGATGAAACATGGCAAGCTGATTTTGTGGAGATGATTTCTTATACTTATAAAAATAAAGGTTATAGGTATTTGCTTACAGTTATAAATGTATTCTCCAAGTATGCATGGGCTGTGCTCGTAAATAATAAAACTGGTAAAGATGTGACTGCAGCTATGAAGTCGATATTAACAGAGGGAAGAGCTCCTACAAATTTTAAACAGATCATGGCAAAGAGTTTTACAATGTGAATTTTTAAAGTCTGATGCAAAAAAACAAAATTAACTTGTACTCGACTTATAGTAACCTTAAAGCGTCTATATGTGAGCGATTATATCATACACTAAAATATGATATGTGGAAAAATTTCAGCTTGCGTGGCAGATATAAGTGGATTGACATCTTACCTAAGTTCGTGATGGCCTATAATAATCAAAAACATCGGACAATAGCTATGAAACCGAAGGATGTGTCAGCTGCTACTGAAAATAAGATTTTGAAAAGAATTCCATCAAGAACAATGGGGATGAGAAAACAACCAAAATTTAAAGTAGGAGATAAAGTGCGAATAAGTAATGCTAAGCAAGTATTTGAAAAAGGATACACACCTAACTAGTCGACTGAGGTATTTACTATAACACGAGTAGCTCTAACCAATCCACCAACTTACCATTTGAAAGATTACCAAAATCAGCCAATTTCTGGAGGCTTCTACGAGCAGGAACTGCAGAAAACCAGGTATCCTGATACTTATCTTGTTGAAAAAATTCTTCGTCGACGAGGAAATCAAAGATTCGTCAAGTTGTTGGGCTTTGACAATACTCATAACAGTTGGATTGATAATAACAAAGAATAGAAGTGATATGTACATTAAAAAATCATTAAAATTCAGAAGTTGTAAAAAAATTTGTATAAAACTTGTTGTGGTCTTTTAATGTTATTAATTATGTGTGCAAATAAAATTTTTTTACCATACATGCTAATGTTATATCTTATATAAGATTCATTGAGAAAAATAAAAATTCTAAACATGTAATAGATTGTATCATTTTTTTTCTCACGTTAAATTAGTTTCACAACAATAACTTTCTTTTTCTTGTATTTGTGTAATTAAACATTTATTGGTTGAAAAATTCAACACTATTACCATTATAGCGAACTGACAGCTTCTTTCTATCAAAAGATTCCAACAAACTATTAAATGATAGTTTTTTACTCACAAGATACTCAGATACTTCATTAGGAAAAAATATTTGGAAGTGATGGTCTAGTTCAGCGATAGCTTTCGTGCCAAATTTAGTGTCAGCTTTTCTCAGCTTCGACACCACATGACTTTGCCCCTTGACTATTTCGTTGATCTTTTTTGTTGGAAGGAATCTTCCACAGGCCAGCCGATTAAGTGCTGCTAAATCAGCCATCTGAAACATAAAAAAATTATATGAGTTTTATAAATAGTAAGAAAAAAAAATATGAATAAGAAAACACGTTACAAACCTTTATTTCTGAGCTTTGCTGTTCCAAACAGATCTGCTTATCTCTGTAAAAATTTTTCAACTAGAAACCTGTTTTTTTAAGAGCTTGTTGTTGACCTGAGCTGCTAGCGTTGGATGATGAAGCAGTCGATACTTTTATCTGCTCACTACAGCTCTGACTGAGCTCTGCTGGTTGATGCTGCCGATGATATAGGGACTCTCCCACTACTGGAGAAATCTCNTTGTTGTTGTCCTGAGCTGCTTGCGTTGGATGATGAAGCAGTCGATACTTTTATCTGCTCACTACAGCTCTGACTGAGCTCTGCTGGTTGATGCTGCCGATGATATAGGGACTCTCCCACTACTGGAGAAATCTTCCCCTCTACATGAGCTGCTTTTTGATTGGCTGCTGGTCTGCTATGATTTTCTACACACCCTTCAGCTCTTTGTTCTTCTATTATTTTAATCCTTTAATGGCCCTAAGGCAGCGTATCTGTAGTGTTTGATTAAATATATCGTTTATCATCTCGGAAACTAAGAGCAATTTTATTTTGCCTCTCAGTGTAGAGCTTATGATGACGTGATCTTACATTAATTTGCTCTCAATTAATGTTTGTAATTTGGTCACGCAGGCACTAAGTATAGTCGTTGAAATCGATAGTTGCTTTTGCGACGTTACTCTTAACACCCTTTGCTTTTTAAATCACATTTTTATTTTCAAGAAGAATGCTATTCATCTTACTTCTGAGCCCAACAAATTTGAATATAATATTTCAATTGCACTCATCTGTTATGAGCCAAACAATTTTTCTATTTTTTAACGGCATCTTAAATTTATTATTTTCTGGATAATCTAATGTAACAAATTTATTATTATCCAATTTCATGATTTTATAAACATCATGGTTTGTTACCTTATATATCAGACTGTCTGTATCAGTGTATAAGAGTTTACAATCATTTTTGAGTTTGGAGAGCATATAATCGTAGTGTAAAATATACACAAGTGTCTTTGATACATTTAAGACACTAAGCCCAATGTATATTGGCTTTTTCATCATCATTTCTGCACGTTGTAGCTGTATGACTACAAAATTCTCATCAAAAATATCACAGCTGTAAAAATTTGGCTTTGCAATGTACGATGCCGCACCATAGCGTCCATCCCAATGGTTGAGAAGTTTGACATCAATACGCTTTCCCTCGTTTTTATTGTTTTTCCAAGAATAGTATTATTGAATAGTTTGAAAAGGATTTTTTCAAACTCATTCTTAGCCTTTTTTTCTCAATGCTATTGAAATCAATATATTCTTTAAGCTATGCACTTTGCCAGAATTTTAAGGCTCGATATATTTTTGTCAGTCGTAATCCATGATTTATGGCTTGCTTGACGGCTTCATAATAAAGTACATATTTTTGCTTGTTACTTAATGTTGTCATTAATTTAGGCTGCTTCGAACCTTGTGCTGAAATATGTTTGGAACAAAATGGCAAATCTTTATAAGAATCGTGGAGCTCCTCTGGATACTCTAAATCCACTTCTATAATATATCCATAAGCACTTTCATTTCCAATATTATAAAAATCATAAGGCTGTTGCTCAACATTTTCGACCCACTGAAATTCACCATAAAGAAGTTTTTTAGTCATTGCCCAACCATACAAATTGTTTACGTCAAAATATGCTATATATCTTCCAGTTTCATCTTTTTTATAATTTTCCGTGAAGTGATTATTAGCTTCTGCATATCTGCTACAGCACTAGCTTATTTTACCTCGCATGCCTTTTTCAATGAACATAAACATGTCTATATCAGTAATGAGTTCTAGTGAAATCTGAAAAAAATTTTTAATTAATAACTTAAGTACAATTGACATTATATTCTTATACGTAATACTTACTTCTGTTTTTTTCAACATAGCATCCCAAGTGAAGCCTGGAGTAGTGAAATAGTGAGCAGGATCTAATTTATAAACCTTGAGGCAATTATTCCTAAAGTTTTCAAATACTTCTGTTAACAGAAGTACATCAGTTTTGAGGTAAAGATCTGAATACTGTCCAAGAGTTTTGATATCAAAAGTTTTCCATACTGTTTCAGCATGCATATAATCTTTACTACTTATATGTGCATTATATAATTTACTATAAAAATCATCCTCAGATGGGAGCCCGATTTCTTCAAGTTTTTCGAATGATGCTACATAATCGTATGGAAATACACCCTTCCTCTTCAGCGTATTGATTTGCTCGAAAGAGTATTTATCATATTGACTAAAAACGTTTTCTAGAGTATCATCCTGCTCTAAGTAAGATCCCAACTTATCAAGCGACGACGGCAAAAATCTATACGAGTCAATGAAGCGTAAGTTTATGCGTGTCCCTTTAACGTACTCCGTAAAAGAAATGTATTTTTCTTTAGTTTAAGGGATAACTTGTACTTTTCCGGGAAAGAAAGTTACAAGTTTTTGTATAAATAAGTGGGCATCATAATTGCTGAGATCATGGAAAACTATTGGTGCTACTCGCGAGTCCTGATACATGAGATTACATACATTGTGAACTGGGTCTCGATATCTGAGTAGAAAAAAGCGAATTTTAGTTTAAAGAGAAACATTTTTTCAATTACAAACTCATTAATATAATACTTACTCTCCAGTAAAATGGCAATGATCGTAAACTTTTTCATCATTTTTAATAGACTTCTCACATATGTGACATGTATCAGCATTGAAAAAATCAAAGTCCTCTTCTTCAGTTAATGATCTTATTGGCACTGGATTGTTGTACATTCTATGTAAATCTAAGGCAAGATCTTGCATTCCTTTTACAAATTAGGTTGCTGAATTATCACTGCTTTCAGTCCTTTTTCTGTAGAAAATGTATCGTGATTTCGCGTTATCAAAACTGCACTTTACATAATATCCAACACTTAAATGCTTCATGGTGTTGTATTGCTCGCTCCTGAAACTCTTCTATATCTGTAGAAATAGGCTTCTGGACATTTGTTTCAAACCATTTATGTAGATCTGTCGTATCAAAAATGGAACCAGATTGAGTATTAAAATATTTAACTTCAACAGTCTCTGTATCATTTTTTACGGTCAAAAACTCTGCTGCTAATACTGTATTAATTTTTAAAGCATTTTGCTCGTCCAGAATTTCTCGCACTTTTAAAATGAACATTTCTTCCGCAGACTTAAGAAATTTTATTATATTTAAATGCCTACTATTTGTTAAAACAGCCGTTCTTAAGCGATTTTTAAAAGCACTATTAAGATCTTTCCATATCACAAAATTATAATCATCTTGATTGTCTAATTTTTCATCGAGCCCTGACCCTTGCACTTCTAGAATTTTATAAAATGCTGCTTAAAACGTTGATAAAAGACACTTAATATTTAACAACTCATTTTCCACTGGCAATGACAATTTTACAGACAGCTTATAGTCGGAAATACTTTTAAGCACTATTTCACTGTTATCAATAAAATCTCGTATCTCGGTCATATTATCACTATGCAGCAAGCGTTGATATTCTAATTGCCTATTTCACAGAAAATCACGTAACGCTCCACGGCGTTGGCGTTAGCAAAATTCTCGCGGAGTTGCTTCATTATACTTACAGCTCACGTTAACGTACTCAAATGAATAACAAGCTGCTTGTACTTTTCTTTGATACTGATTTGCCTCTGCGAAAGCGATACGAGTGATAACTAGCGGTGACTAGCAGTTGTATATAAAGATATGACACATCGATAGAGGGGTTAGTTAACTAATAATCGTTACAACGTTAAGATGACGAAGTACGTGGTTGATGTTCAAGCCTTTAAAACCATGCACAACGAATTTATTTTTAAAAAGGTCGCTATTATACCTTTACAAGAAAATGCTTTACTGTCAGTTTTTGTCTTTAAGCCCCCATATTCTTGGGCACAGCTCTTACCTAAGAACAAATGTGAAAATTGATGGTTGGAGTTTAATTACCACGGTCTTCGTTGAAGCTTAGGAGAAGTTCCGTATGAGGATCTTGCTACAACCTTTCGAGCCTTTATTAAAGAGGATGATGTTATTCACGTACAAGGTCTTGAAAAAATCGAGTGGTTGTGCCGTGTGCTATTTAATAGGTACATTACTTATAGTATGATTATACGCTTTACTAAATATTTGCATAATATAATTATTTTAATAGGGACATTTATGATATTTATGATATCACGAGTTTAATTCAGCTCATTGTGCTGTGAAGAATACTACAGCTTTGAAAAAATGGATTTTAAAAGAGCAGCAACGACAAAACGATATTTTTTAATCAATGTTTACCTGATACACAATACTTATGCAATAAATTAGTTTTTCATGAATCTATGTTGATCTTTTTCATTCACGCCTCCTTATTACTGCATCGATAAACTGACTCTATTCGTTGGCGAGGTACTGCGGTGAAGAGGAGTAAGCCAAGCAATGTTGGGATACGCTTTCGGTTATAAAATGGTATATATGTTCTCTGGCAATACGCATCACTCGATACGCCCGCTCTTGAGAAAAAAATATGATGCTGGTACATTATACGCCTAAATAAGAAGCGAAGAGTTATCGGCCACGGCTTACACATACGTATTTCCTCGGACGCATCCTGATGACGTTGGAGCTCGATTCGCAGTTGGAAAGGAAGGGAGCCATCAGTACCATCCGATGTCACAGCATCTGGGAGAGTCCCCCTTCCCGTGACGTTACCATCCGAGTAGTCTGCACCACCACCGCCCCTACTACCTATACCGCCTGTGCCCATCCTCCCACCGCCCGATCGGCCTCTCCCCCACCACTGCCTTTCCTCTACCGCCCGATCAGCCTCTCTCCCCACCACCGCCTCTCCTCCACCGCCTCTTCTCCACCCACAGCTATAGCTAGAGCCTCTCCCCCCAGCACTACCTCAGGGGAGGAGCTGGGAGGGGTGCCAGAACCGCCATGGTTTACCTACTGGAAAGGTTCCTGTGAAAATAGTACTAAAATTCATTCCTGTTGCCTAATACTAGGAAACCTACTTATATTATTTAAATGATGTTGAACTTGATCAACGATGACCAAGCTTTTCTACAAAGTGTCATAACTTGTGGTTAATTATCAGTTTATAATTGTATAGCTCAAATCAAAGCTCAATAATCCTAGCTCATGCTGCCAAATAAGTTACTACTTAACAAGTGCGCCAAATTTATCGAACTTAAAAGGTTTTAAAACACAGCTTTTTAATTGGAGGAGTGTGATGCATTATAAGTTTTAGTCACACAGTTGTATGGTCAGTAAGAAATACTACCTGCTACTTATTTATTATTTGCGCATAGTGATCCACAGGAAAGGCCTGGATTTGTGGAAAAACAAAAACTGGTTCTTGCACCTCGATAACGTGCCTACTTCCACACTGTTGCTCGTGCTCGAGTTATCAATCCAAAATAATGCAGTAATGCTGTTACAGTACTGTTTTTCAGGGATCTTTACCATTGTAACTTTTTACTTTTTTTTTTTTTGACATAAGAGGTCCATGAAAAATGCTACGCCATAATAAATAAAATCAAGATGTCCTTGGACGAGTTGCTAAACAAAACTGCTTAAATAGACTTTTCAATTTTTATGGATCGGAAAAGAATTTTGGTATAAGTAAATTGTACTGAGAAAAAGATACTTCTGAAAAAGTATTTTGAATATTCATAAGCAGACAAATAATTTTTTAAGAGATACTAAATTCAAAATACATTTTCGATAAGCCCCGTACATAAATCAACGGCTGGTATGCAATGGTGGCATTTTCAGAGAACAGCGTGTAGAGCATTTTATTCTGAAGCAAACCCCATTGGAACTTTATTTAAAGGGCTAAAAGCTTTAAAATAGAAGGATTGAAAATACGTTTTAAACTACCCCTAGAGTTGGAATACTATGGTGCGGCTAAACGAACGCGCAAGGTTATCACATTGTCATTGTGCTGAGTCAGTAAGCAGTGAGGTACTGTCAGTATAACTGCATACAAATGTCCGTCAAGTGCCCTAGAAGTACCTGCCAAGTGCCCGACAAGTACCCGCTAAGTGCCCGTCAAGTACCCGGCAAGTACCCACCAAGAGCCCAGCAACTACCAGCCAAGTGCCTGTCACAAGCTTGGCAAGTACCCGCCATGAGCCTGGCAAGTGCCTGTCAAGTGCCCGACAAGTGACCAGCAAGTACATGCCAAGTACCTGGCTAGTACCCGCTAAGTACCCGTCAAGGGCTAAGCAAGTACCTGCCAAGTGCCCGGCAGCTACCTGCTAAGTGCCCATCAAGTGCCCGCCAAGTGCCCGTCAAGAGTCCGACAAGTGCCTCTCAAGTACCCTCCAAGTTCCTACCAAGTGCCCGTCAAGTACTCGTGATAAAGAAAATATAAAGAAATTGTATGGATCTTAACGAATTAAGATAGTTTTAAATTCTGTAAGATTTGCGGCAGTAGTTTTATTTTTAAACACACTTTGGTCTGAGCTCTTCGTCCAACGTACTCTCTTTCAGCCTATCAGTAACTGTAAAATCTCCTAGCTTCAGATTCTATTAGGACAAGTATTGATGATAATATTTTAATATAAGCTTGAGTTCTCAACTTTATGAATATTTTTTGAAACCTGTAGGTCCAAGATTTCATTGAAAATAAAACGAATCAAAAAAACTTTCTATTCAACAATGGCTCTTGTGTACATTTTTTTATAAGATCTTATTATTTGTTAATTATTATTAACACTAGATCTTGCTAAGTATTTATAAATTCTATGTTAACTGCATGCAGAATGTGTCCCTAACATGAAATACATCCTTAGTCATTAAAATATTTATAAAGCCCAGTATACACAATCAAACTTTACATACTAACCATTGAAGGTATCGTCTACCAAAAACAGTATAGATAAAATCACTTTAGAGCAATGACAAAAAAAGTTCTAACTACGTTATTTATTTCACAAGTCCTTATGACTTTATACTTTACTATTCTGTTAAAATTTGTCAACTTTAATATTTTAATAATATTACAATAATCAATAGATCCGTTGAACTTGAACACTGACATTAAAAGGGTACATTACTTATAGTATGATTATACGCTTTACTAAATATTTGCATAATATAATTATTCGTCCATCCCAATGGTTGAGAAGTTTGACATCAATACGCTTTCCCTCGTTTTTATTGTTTTTCCAAGAATAGTATTATTGAATAGTTTGAAAAGGATTTTTTCAAACTCATTCTTAGCCTTTTTTTCTCAATGCTATTGAAATCAATATATTCTTTAAGCTATGCACTTTGCCAGAATTTTAAGGCTCGATATATTTTTGTCAGTCGTAATNTATATATATATATATATAATCTAACTCATAGGTTTGCAAGAAAAGCAGCTGAAAAACCGAAAGCTTGAACACCGACAAAATAGCGCATAAAACTTGTTTCGCTAATATCTTGTATATGGTAAGAGGCCAGATGAAAATAAAAACACCATCGTACAGAGCGGAAAGTTTCCACATGATTTGATGTTTTACTTTTATTTGCAGTAAAAATACATTTTTAGATAAAAATTTAATGAAGGAGACTTTGCCAGCTGTGTGAGTAAACGAGACAAAGAGTGCATCGACAAACTGTTGTGTATGCCCGTATAAGTATGCTACTCACAGTGTTGTCATCTGAGAATATGTACAGGTATAGATCTACTTAATGAAATGAGTAGTACCGTTATTGATTTACATCTTAAAAATATGTGCTAGTCTTAATAAGATATGTTCATAAAACTTGATGCTGTAGATAAAAAATGTATAAATGAGTTGTGATTCTACTCATCTAAGAAAGGGTACTACTTCCCAATTAACTACTACATATAAGAACTACTATTAATATTGTAATCATTTTTTTGTAGGTATAAACCTTCTCTAATAACACTCTTGCTGTTGCATGATTTAGTAGCTATTTGCTATAATATTCATGAAAATACTTCGGAATCCAATGATCAGATGGCTTTGAAATATGACAGCATAAGAAGCAGACAATATAAACCTAATAGCATTCATATTCAACCTCTACATTACAGACAGCTGCCACAGCAGTACAATAGCAGACGCTCTTGGATATACCCACGTATACAGCTATAATGACGGTACGTCACTACTTACCGACTCAGGACAATGACAGTGTGGCAACGCTGCGAGTTTATACAGCCGTGCCACAGCATTCCAACCTTATTTATGGGTAGTTTGAAACGTATTTGTAATTGCCTACCATTTAAAGGCTATTAGTCCTAAAAGCATAATTCCAACGGGGTTCGCTGCATGAAAAATTGATTTACACGCTGTTCTGAAAGAACGCCACCGTTGTATATCATCCTGTATGTAACATACCAAGCCAGAAATCATACAAATTGCGATGTGTACAGCGATTTTCATACTAAGCCTGGTCTAAATAGCCAATTTAATAGTGAACTGTATATTTTGAGCTTGGTACATACTTTTTTTGTACCAAGCCAGGTCATTAAAGTAAATCTTGTAATAAGCTGACTGAAACTAAGAATTATGAATCTGTGAGTTCAAGAATCTAGACTTGAGTATTTTATTTGTCGTTTTATTTTCTTAAATGTACGGAATAGCTTAAAAGATACAAAACAAAATTTTCCCACTATAAGCTGTTTATCACTGCAATCAAGCGAGTTGTGACATTCCCTACTAGGGGTAAACGGTACAGTTGTTGACCCCCCGATAGTGATTGACTGCCACATGCATTTTTTAATGGAGCCTTTATATAAGGATATAAAAATTATACAGGGGTCCATTACTACTTTAAGGTGTCAATAACTGTACCGTTTACCCCTACATAACATATTCTTTCTCCCACACGTACCTTTTTTGTTGCACACTTAGCAGTATCCTGGATAAGTTTTTTTCATTAATTGAAGGACACCATACTGTTTGCTGATTGTAAAAATATTATGAGTGTGTATATGTCATGGAATTTTAAAAAGACTAGTTAAGTGCAATTTGATGTCTGCTAAACCGATGTTCTATGATGTAATTTTTTTCCAACTTAATAATAACTTTTTTAAAAATCTGTTTATAATAACTCTTGCAAGAAAGGGGGCAAAATTAAGAACTGGAAACTGATTTGAATATAGACGTGATGTCATTTAAAAAAAAACAGGTACTGACTAGAGTACTGATTAAAGAAAGCATTTTATGGGAATTAAAATATTTTATCGTTGTCCACAAAACATTTTTTTTCACGAGTTTCACTAGACGGAAAAACCAATTCTTTTTTCTCAACAACTGTTAATATATCGAAAAACAAAAAAGTTTGTTTTAATGATGTTATTAATATACTTTTGGCAATACTTCAAAATTTCTGTAGTTTTTCATAAAATAACATTAATACAAATTTTTTCTTACTTATGTGGTGGTAGAAATCAAAAAAAATTATCCTATGGAGGCTGTTTATTGTCGTAGATCAACGAAAATATTTTCATAAAATAAAAAAACGAACTTCTTCATTCATGTCTTACATTATATTGACAATATTAGACGAATATACAAATTAAGTTTCATTGCGGAAGTCAGCCTGTATTTCACGTAACCTTTCAACGCATACGTATGGAATGAAGCCGTTTGAAATCTCTTTTTCATAATAAATATAGTATTTTTACATTGATTTCTAAACATAAAATAAACTTCATAAGTAAAAATCACAACAGAAGTCATTGTCAAACTGTATACATTCACTTGAAGAAGAAATCTTAGTAATATGTGTAAAACAATTGCATAATGTCTGTTAAAGGTTTACATGATTATTTATTGTATGAAACAAATGAAAGGTTTTGGATAAAAATATTATTTATTATTATTTTAATACATTTCTAGACAAGGCCAATCGAAACAAACTATACCAAAAAAATGTAAGTTATCAAAACATTATTATTTTTAAGATGCTTGCATGTATAATTTAAAATGCTATAATTTCTCTTGAGCACGGGAACGTTTAGAACTTTCTTGCCATTTAAGATTTATAATAAAAATTATAATTACTATGCAGTAGGTGCTTAGTATCATTTTCTGTTTATTTTGCCTGAGCAAAGGTACGTGCAAAAAAAAGTACATAAGAAAAATTTGCTTCCCTTTCATTTACCTATCAATTAAAATAAATATACAAATCAATCGAATAAATTTTGTATTTTTTTGCCAATTACCCCTTAACTTTCTGGATTTTGTTATAATGTAAATACTTTTTATTTTTCTCTTAAGTTTTTTTACATTTGGTGAGGAAATAATCATAAAAAAGGCACAGTCTCTGGTACAAAATTAAAAATGCCTGAAAAGCCCTATGTTAACAGTTCTTGTTCAAAATATATTTATATTTATCACGGGAAACAAAGTGTCGTTGTATTATAACTGTAGATTAAGTAAGTATTATTTTTCTTTGTATTTAAACCCTTAAGTAATGGGTTGAATATATTTAAAAGTAGTAATTACCCTTCTTAGAAGGCCAGATTATTATGAATAACGAAATATAACAAAGCATAATTTTTGAATGTCTGTTAAGGTCTTATGTATTATCTTTTTAACTTTTTTTAATTAAATCAAACTTCTAAAGTTTTTACTCAAAAAAACAGCATACCTAGCAATAAGATTGAAATACTTACTTTTTGTATTTATATGCAAAAAAGCTCCTCTTTCGTTTGTGTTAGCTAAGTGCTTTTATTAATTACATTTCTTTTTCTAAAACAAATCATTATTTTGTTTACGAGTTTTTTTTTGGGCATCACAAAATGAAAGTTTGCAATTATTTAAGTACTTAGAAAAACTGGTTACAGAGTTAGTAACAATAACGTAAAAGAAATTGGAAGTTCATCTTAAACCATTGAAATTTGCTCATAAATCAACGTTTTATTTTTATATAGTCATCTGGGGGTTGGTGGGCAAAGAACGTATGGGTTGGGGCCTCAAGTGTGTGTGTGTGGATGTGTGTGTTTATGTGTAAAAAATACCTAAAGCAGACTCTACGTTATTTTGAGATACAAACTTTATTTGTTAAAAACAAATGTAGATAGTGCACAAAAGATAGAACAAGTCTGAATAAATAAGCTTTTCGTTTGAAAAGTGTTAGCATATGTCAAAACTACCGTATATGTATGTATATATTTTTATACGATATAGGTTTAGAGACAAAAGTAAGTCTCAACCTCCTTCCACTGTCCTTCATTTTCTTAGTATTTGAGCAAACTTCTTTAACATTTTCTCAGAGCCCGACGCTCTCTGACAGCTTGCCGTTTACCTCCTCCTCTACTTTCCATCATTGAGAAAATTGATTTCTTATCTATCTTTTGTGTCGCTAAAAATAAAATTATTTAATTATTGAGAACTTAAAAAAATATAAGAAATTAACTTTATCAATTGACCAAAACAATAAGGCTTTAGGAATAACAAATGTATGTATATACATTTATATTAACATTTATTATATTGTGAATAAGGGGGGGTCATTTTAAACGTTTTTATTTGTTGTTAATGTTTTTCAAGAGCAGAAAGAATTTTTTAGTGCGTTATAAACTAATTTATAGATTTGGTATATTTGTAAGATTGTAGCTAAAATTTTTTTGAGGAATAAAGTAATTTAATAAAAATTTTTTAATGTAAGTATAAAATACTCTGATCTTCGTTTGACAAACGGGACTTATAACTGTACCGTTTACCCCTACATAACATATTCTTTCTCCCACACGTACCTTTTTTGTTGCACACTTAGCAGTATCCTGGATAAGTTTTTTTCATTAATTGAAGGACACCATACTGTTTGCTGATTGTAAAAATATTATGAGTGTGTATATGTCATGGAATTTTAAAAAGACTAGTTAAGTGCAATTTGATGTCTGCTAAACCGATGTTCTATGATGTAATTTTTTTCCAACTTAATAATAACTTTTTTAAAAATCTGTTTATAATAACTCTTGCAAGAAAGGGGGCAAAANGGTAGCAAATGAGAGTAAGTATTTGTTAAAAATTTACATTAAAATACAATGTCACAAATACATGTCCACGACTGATAAAAAATAAAAAGAAAACTAAACAATATTTTCATGAACAGCGATATTATTCGTTAACTATAAAAAAATAGCAAAACACGTTTGAATTATTATTATACATCCCATAGCAATGATAGTTACTGTATTTATTAGAACAGAAGATGTTTTAATAACAAATTATTTTAACACTATCGTTATCAATAGTATAACAGTTATAGTTGCTAATAAATTCATAATAATTATTACTATTAAAATTTTGGCTTAAACAAATTCAACTTTCTAATGCCATGAAGGAGAGAAGCATGTTTCTTGGAGATATGAAGCCGAAACACTGGAACAACTCATTATTATATAAAATATAGTCTGTTAAAAACTCACTGTTCAAAACACTTTGAATACTTGACATTATTTTTATATCAATATTTTCTAGCTTATTTAATAAGAACTAAGGCTAATAATTGAAATAAACTGTAATAATTGAAATGCTTAAATAGGATACGATCAAGTTGACATGCAGCCTAAGGAGAAATAAACAAGTAGTAAGGAGACACCGTTGGGCCACGTTTCTGTTCTTTTTCAAGCTTATTGGTTGCTGAATATGCTGCTGCTACCATAGAGCACTGGTAGTGCAGGCGAACTCAGCGATACTCAACAACTTCTTTCTTAGAAGTCTGCTCAATGTTATATTACATTCAATGTTAGGTAATATAAAGTCTATATTACCGTTTACAAATGCCACTTTTAGATCTAGCAGGCAAACTTTCAAATCAAACATGTTTGTGCTGGTCAGTGCAAATCTTATGATTTGTATGCATAAAACAGATGACTACCTTTTACTAAGCTTATATTTTTTTTTTCTAGCTCTCGTAAGATTTACCTTTCTCTTGCTTCAAGAATTCGTGGCCTGATAGTCCATATACAATTTGTATTAAGAGTTTCGTTAATAGATTGAATTTGGGTCTTGCTTCTCGCTTAACTTTGATGTTTACTAAATAGCGACTTTAATTTATCCATGTTAAGTTTAAACTTTGGTTCCGGTTTGGAAAATAAACTTGTTACGTTATTAAAATTGTGTAGTGTCCTGTTATACACGTAGATAGCTGCAATAAATGCAAAATAATTGTACATGGTTTCTGGCAGTTGAGTAACATATATAAGGGCTCTCCCTTTTTTCTGAATAATTAAGTTCCATGTGTTGGCTTGACAATTGTATTTTCGTGTGTCAGGACAACTTATTTTTAGTTCAGCTTTTAAGTTTTTTAAAACTACTAGCATGCATACTCTGGTAAACTCTGTACCCTAATTATATCTTAGTCAACGTTATTTCTTATTACTTTCTAGGCTTTTTGAAAATGACTCTCAACAATAGCCTGTTGCCATCTCATTTTATGGAAATACGCCATAACAACTTGTACTTAATCAAATAAAATTACTGATATTAATACCTTACCTGTAGGATGGCTTGCTGAACTCATTATTTTCATTGGATCTGCATGTATAATTTAAAATGCTATAATTTCTCTTTGTCTAACATAATTGAATAGTAATTTATTAAACTTTAAGACTATCGAAACCTTACAGTGCATTACTAGTTTATTGAATTCAGTGTCTCGTAAATCTTAAATTAGTAAAAATCTTTCATAAAATATAATAATATTATTTAATGGCGCATGAATTAACCTTCTATGCTAAAACATTGATTTATCGTTATAATAAAGTTAATTGAGATTAACTCAATAAAATTTTTTATCTGTATTCTTATAACAAACGTACTTCATATCATAAATTTTTGCATTTTGCAATACTTAACAAAATTCAGTGTATCGAGAGCTGAGCTCTTTGACTCTAATTAAAAGTTTGCGTTACTCTTATCTTTTGTTAACATCGGCTTTTCTTTCTTTGATACACTTAATGAGGTTTCTGTTATTACCTCTAACCATATACTTTTTTATTTTTTATTTTAGCTGCAACGGCTTTTCTAGTTCTATGTATATGTCCTGTTGTAATTGCACACATTAACTTTATCTGATTTACACTGTTTTTCTAACTTTTTACGAAATGTTTTGGTTTTGATCTTGATAATTTCATTTAAAGACTAATATAAATCTGGTAGTAAAATTTCACTGGAGACAAGGTCCACTATATTAAAGTATATTCCATGTAAATGAAAACCTAGACCATCTTCACCAAATTTATAAAAAGATAATAATTTTCCTACCCGTTATCTAGCTATCACATTATTTTATTAAAGATGTTTATTATTTGCTGTGGATCCATTAGTTTTTCCCACTACCTTTGATCCTAATATCACCTTATGATTATCATTTGCACAATTTATAAAAAAGGTTATCTTATTAAACGTTTTTAAAAT
The DNA here is from genome assembly GCF_000648655.2 of Copidosoma floridanum. The sequence continues at coordinate 776,098 of NW_019379601.1, read as the reverse complement.
AAGTCTAACATTAGTCATGTGGTCTGCAGCAACTGAGTCAACTCTTAATTTTATTTAGTCACTTTTTTCATCATAAGTAAGTAATTCTAGCTTGTGATTTTTGTGAAGAATTATTGACTCACATTTGAGCGTCTAGCTAATCATTCTGCTTCTCTTCAGTCAACTTATCCTAATTCTGGTTGTAAGGGTTCTTACTTTGAGCACAACCTTGATTATTCTCCATACATCTTCTTTCACCATTTTTTAACTATGTTATTGTCTAGTTTTGGTCTGCTTAAATTGGATAAGTCCTAGAAGTTTTGATTGGCTCTGATAATACCTCCTGTACGTCTTCCCTTTTTAAAATTGTAATGAGACTTACTTCTATCACATTTTTTTATAACATTCATTTTTCTTAGTTAAATATCTAAGTTTAAGCAGTTTGAGCAATGTGCCTGTCATATCTTCTGCATTGGTAGCACAAAAGAATATTCTCATGGGGACTTTGACCCCATTTGTCAACGACTCGACCAGCAAAAGCTGAGGATGCTTAGGGAGAACTTGGAGCGTTTCTAATTCTTCGTCTGGTTGCCTTCTATCGTTACATATATGTTGGAAGTTTGCCTTGAGTCAAATTTATGTCAATGAGGTGTTTGTTTAAAAAATTTACATCTGTTCTGCTCGGTAAATTCATAACATCAATTTTGAAAAAGGTATCTTTAATGTTAATCTCAAAAAGATTGGTACTTTTTTGCATAGTGCTATGTATTTTGACTATTTTGACTACAACGTAACAGCTTTTTCTTTATAAGGGCAGTATAACAATATTGTGCAGTTTCGTTCTAAGTCCAGCTAATGATTGCCTTCTTTAACTTTCTTTATGTTTTTTAATCTTACTATTTTTTTTTTCATCACGAGTACAAGTTTCTTTTTAATAATATATGGAATTTATTTTATTATTAGTTAAATCCCTTAATCTAACTTTCGCTTTTTTTAATTTTTATTCATCTAACTATTTGAATATCACCTTGATCGTTTGACCAAGCATTTCTGTGTACACGGTACTATTATTACAAGATTACGCTCTCACTGTCACTTTTTTATCATAAGAACTGCTTCCTTTCACTTCGTTTCGGATCTGTTCTTTTACCTGCCTTTTGTACATGTTACACTTATGCTTACTCTCAAGAAACCTTTCCTTTATTGCGTTGGTATTTGTTATTTAAGAATCTACACATATTTGTAACTTTTTCCAACTTTCATTATTTTTATGTTACATGTCATCTTTGGAGGAGCATTATTTCAACTACTTATTGTGTTTATTTACACTTTCTTCAAATTTTTTAGTTGAATTCATTTTTAAATCTATAAAAATCAATTTTTTCCATTTTCTCCTTTGTCATCATAAATTATATCAAGAATTAAGTTGTGATTCTTAATATGATTAATTTTTGATGGTGTGTTATTGTTCGATTAAATGTTTCTCAAATCCTATTTTACTTTTTTTATTTTAGTCTTAAATAAACTACCACGTTTTGTTCTAATTGGATTCCTGTTTAGCTTTTTTCGAAGAGTTTTTTTCTCTACCAAAAGACTTATTAGAACGTTTTCTTCATTGTTTTTTTGCCACAGGATCTCTCAATAATTATGCTGTTTCTTCAGTCAATGATTGTATATCTTCAATATGTTAGGTCAATTAAGTGTATTGTGGAAGATGTAATTCTGGGCGAACAACAACTGTAATTTAAATGTTCTTAAGTTTTACTAAGTATTTTTTTTCAGTAGATTACAATCAAGAAGATATCGCCTGATAAATTTATTTGCTATTCATTATAAATAACAACTAATATGTACTTTTTTGCCAATGAGATCTATCAATATTACAAAAATTTAAAATATCTTATGAACTACAACAAAAATTTCATTAATATCTACGACGTATTTAAAGCTACGAGTCATCACAAAAATAATTCTCTTTCCTTAGACTCGAGAAAAATGAGTTCTTTTAAATGTCTTTTAGTTATTACAAATACTTCATTTTGTGTTAGTAGAACAATTTGTAGAGTTTTCTGATCTACCCAAAGAAAAAATTCTGACCACAATTATCTAGTAAAAATCAATCAAAAAACCACTAATGCTTAACTACTTATTTGTGGCAATGTGTACTTGATAACTATACATAACTTTTTTTTTAAATTGATGCCAGATCAAACTAAGGACATAAAGTAGACAGTCTCAAAATATGGCTAACATCACCACGCATCTAACTGTCTCGTTTACCTATGTACGTGAAGAAGAGAGAGACAAAAGACCACAGTCATTTGAGATGGCCAATCTTACCACTAGCCAAAATTTTTAGCTTACTTAGGCACGTGATGTGTTTCCTGCAGTACCAAATTCACTTTCAAAATGCACCTCTAACCTTACTTTCTACATGCTGCCATATATACGCTTATTAACATCTCCATGTTGCATGTTGGCACCTTTAATACTATTTTTCAGTGTAGTGGGTCATGGTGTTAAGAAGTTATATTGTCATTGGTGTTATTTTCGTTCTCCGTTACAATATTGGTATGAGTGTTGCCCGTATCTTCTATGACCAAGTTTTTCTGCTGCTGAGTTATGTAATACTATTGTGCATCGTATAGGTTCCACCGACTCAGTATTTTGATATATTATATAACATGTTTCTGCTTTTTTTTTATTTGGTTGAGAAATAGATATACGTCATTGAGTATTTGTGTTTACAAAATTAAACAATATAATTGACACTATAAGATGTTTTTATAAGAATGTTTGTCTTAGCTTTTGTATGGTTTACTGTCTCAAATCGTAATATCGGAACTGTCCCACCGTCTTTGCTATCTTCATGTGTTTTTTGCATAACATGCATTGCAAATCTTGTTAGTGTTGCTTAATTAATCACGTTATCAAGTGTTTAAGTTCGTAAGTCAATTAGTACCTGTAAGAATAGTGCTGATTTCAAGCTGTTAGCCACAATTTCTGCCTCCATCGGTAAACTGAACAACACCTTATAACCTAATTAACCCATAGCATAGGATTTCTTTCCTATAGACTAGACTGCTTCAAAGGTTCTTAGAATTTCTTTGAGCATAGTTTGCTGTAACTTTCTTGCAATAATATGCAAAAAAGGCGTTTATCAGTTATTGTTTCGATGGTTTTTTGGTCTTGACTGTCCGTAAAAAATGTGTTTCTATAAGTTAAATGGATAACTTTTTGATGTAATCACCATGTACGTGTGTATGTGTCACATTCCGAGTTGATACAGACAAATTATATTACAACTAAAAGCTATCCGTCCGTCAAATTCAGATAAAACCTATTGGTAGTGTACAGGAAGCTCATATGACACGAGGAGCTTATACCTCACTTATATGGGTGTTTGTAATAGCTTTAAGCTGAATGTTCCATAATATTCTGACATATAGTACAGCCAGCCTCTTTGTACAAATGCACTTATGGATTAAAATTGTCATATACATATGAATAAACAAATTGTATTGTATGCATAAATAAATAATTAACTTGCACATTGATTGTTCGCTTTTTATAACACCGATTTTCAAATTTGTAATTAATAGACTATTTCATGACATTCAAAATTAATTGTAAAATCCCTGAAAGGTACAATTTCGAAATTTGTAAGCTTACTGTCGCTTTATAACTTGTATTTGGCGCTCTTTCATTGGTAATGCGAGCTTTCATTATCACTGACCCAAAAAATTCAATCACACTTGTCGGAAAAGTGCGATTGGTACTATTGTATTGTTATTTCCTAATATATAAAATCATTACATGTAACATCATCGTGCAAGCCTACCATTTTGCTGTCAACGCAATCTGCAAAAACATCATTCATTGGTAAACTTAATTCAACCAAGCGCCTTTGTCACTTGCTCGAATTCTATAAGAACTCAGTATCAAGAAGAAAAATCGTTGTTTTTACGTTTGTCATCTGTCTTCTAAGGTTTTAGTTAACTCTTGAGTCTCGTGACTCGTGAGTACCTTATACACGTAAATTAACTGCACAAAGAATTAGGGAACTCTGAAGCAACGGTAACAGCAATCAGTGGTAGATGTAAGTTATTTATCAGTAATATAATTAACATTAAAATCTTGTTAAAGCCATCTGAATGGACTGTATCTGAGAGAATAACTGCTTAGAATTGTTTTCATAAAAGAATTAGGAACTTAACATTGATTAAAATCATCCATATCATTTAAATAATGATTTTTACTTGACTAAAAAGAACAAATAAAGCTTACGAACTTAATCCTAAGAGACCCACAAATAACTATGAAAAAAACGGTCAAGACCACACTTTAAACAAGTCTGGTCATAACATATGTACATGTAAAAAGTGTAAGATCATGCCATTAAAGTTTTTTCTGTAGATTTTTGTTAGAAAGTAGAAGCCATGCTTGGGTTCGAATGTAGAGGTATGTATCTTTCTTTCTATGAATAATTTTCCTTTAATCTTCTATGTACATTACGTAAGCTTTGTTTATTCAGGCAAGTATTACAACTTATTGCAATAAGATTAATGCTTCAAGATACCATTGATCTAGATATGTCATATTGGATACCCCACCTTTTTTTTAAATTTTTTAATGCTAATAACTGTACTGATTATCAATTTACTTATCAATTTCTTCTAAAGTTGAAGATTTAGTTTTCAACCTCAGTAAAGTACTCTTTTGACGTAGTATGTAGCTTGTTAACTATTTAATTTTTTGGTTTTATTTTCTCCTGCGGCTAATATTCTGTCATTAATCCATGATTTTGTCCAAAGTCTGCCCTGATTTAAAAATTTATATACATCGTTGTCTTCTGCATGTACTGAGACGTCCTTGATATTTTAATAATTCAGATTTTTGTTAAAGAAAAAAGTGAGCTTATTTCGTGTCTATTCTATGTTTTGCGTTTCTTCTAATAGTTTTAGCATATTCAATGCAATATTCTGGTTTATGGCACAGCAATGCTCAAACAGCACTTTCAGCATTTATACATTTTATATATCCATAGAATACTTTTCTTTATTGGTTTCTAACAGTATAACAATACTCTTTGATTTCAAATTGTGAGAAATGGTAAAAGAAGTCGTTACCTCTTTTCTTTTCTACTATACCTTATCGTAAAAGACACATAAGTAAGTCTTATTGGATCAATATTGGGTACATTATTTTTTTTAGTACTAAGTTACATCAAAAAATGAATCTTCTTTGTTTGACCAATGGTAAACGTCCTTTTAAAAGAAGAAGGTGTCTGAATTTATTTTCCTTTATTTAGTGTTTTGTTACACTTCTAAAGAAACGAGTTGTTAGCGTAATTAATAGTAATAGTTCATTACTTATAACTGTATGGATTTGGAAGAATGCACATATCGTTGTTGTTTTTCTCATTTTTTAATTGTTCAATATCGTTATGTTAACGATAATCTACGTTGACTTCAGTCTTTATTTTTAGTGGAATGTCAGACTCTATCATGAAGCCTGAGATGCAAAAAGTATCAAGTTACTTTTAATCTATAAGTATTTTTTCTACTTTTATAGTATATGGTATAGGAGAATCAAACTTCGTGACCTCGTTATGGGTGGAGTCTTGTATGATTTGGACTTCTTAGGTTTTTCCTCAATTTTGACATAAAGTTTTAATAGTTTTTACTCTTTTGGTTGCATTTTATAAATTTTTCCAAGACAGTACATTTCATAGTCTTAGCCTTCTTGAAATAATTTCTTGCTTTGTTAGTAACTATTGTTTTTATATTAACAATAAAAATAGGTTTAATGGCGTTAAAATAGTTTTAATTATTACATTCATTCTGTTCAGTTTCTTATCTGCCTATGCTTGTCCACTAAAATAAGGTTCTTGAATTAACTGTGTAGTGTAAGCTTAAGTTGATTTCTACTGAATAAGTTTGTTGTATCTGAGTAATGATTTCTCTTGTTTACTGTTCAAGGTTAATTTAAGGATCTCATAGCAAAGCTTATACGACAATCAACTGTTTTATTCTACTAATTGAACCTCACTACGTTTAATCATAAATTTAGGTTATAGTTTACTGGTACTGCTAAATAAGGGTACGATGGTTCCACGTAGACAGGTCTATTTTATCCATATTGAGGTATTATGACTGCATATAGTTTTTAACAACCATAAAGGGTTCGATTTACTAGTAAAAAATGTATTATAACTCTAATTGTGTTATCTTGATGCACAACATCTTATTTGCTTAAAGTTATTATTTTTTCAGTATAGAGATGCTCTATTTGGGCAACAAATTCTAGGTTCTCTGCTAGATTTTTTACATTCTGGGCTATGGTTCTAGATATTTTTAAAAAAAATTATTTTGTATACGATTGACCTATTTGTAGATTATGCAAAATGTCGATTAAATATTTATGAAATCAAGTGACATGATGTAAGATAGCCTCAGTATTTCTAAGATGAGTAAATATATACATTATATACCTGTAGAGAGTGAGATCTTGTCCTGGAGTCCATATGTTAGTAAATTATTGGAAAATATACTCATGATGTTTCTTAGTGTTTTATTGTTATTTAAACGCAGTTGTAAGAACTTGCCTAGTTTTTTTTAAGAATTTGATGAGTTTTTTTGATCACCATGAAAACTGTTAATTTTAGTGCTCACACCATTAGTTTTGTCTTCTGTCACTGAGCTGGAAAGTCCTTAAACAATACTTGTAGTTATTTAAAAAAAAGTTAATCTTTTTGCTTTTAGTCTAGGAGGTACAATAACGTTATTCCTTGTATAAATTTTCATAGTATTTATTATTTTTTATACTGTTGTTTGAAATTTTTTAACGTATTATCTTCGAATTCAAGAGATCCATTTGTGTGCTACTCATACCATTAGGATAACTGAATTCCGTAGTATCATATTAAAAATATTTCATTTTATCACTAAATAGATGTGTGTTCCAATATAAAAACATATTTATATTAAGCCACAGTGCTATCTTTCAATCAACTGTTTTAATTCTTGTAAAACCAACTCACTTAAAGTATATTCTCAGTTCTTTTTCTAGTAATTATATACTATAGTTGCCATGGTTAGCATAGTTGACATCTACGCAATCAGGCAATGTTGTAATTAAAATAACTAATATTATCTTTACGCTGTTTTTGGCTCTGGAAGACATATAGAATATGATTTTTACGAAAATGCTATTGTTGGGAAACTAGTTTGAATGTATCTGTGTGCTCACATATAGTTTAACCATTGTCTTGTTAAAGTAAGATATTATTTTTTTTGAAACTGTTCTTACTTTTAAGGGTTTCTAAAAGTAACTATAATGTATATGGGAACGCCGTTATTTCTTAACCTACATGCAGTCTTCTGTTTTAGCATTTAACGCTTTATTTTTTATCACGTTTTTTTTTGTGTTTTCATTTTTATTTGATTGATTTTTGCTGTGATTTGTGTTTCTTGAAGTTATTGAGTAAGATCTTGCAAACATAATAGATATCTTTGAAAACTTTTATTTTGAGGTATCTTTAAAGGAAATACTGCTACTTTTCCAAAGTATTTAACAGGGCGTAAAATTTGTTCCTGCATGTATATTCGTATTGTAGGTAAAAGCTGCCAATTTTTTTTAAATTATGTCAGTCATCATGAGTTTCAGAGTAAGGTCTTATAAAGTCAGCTAAGGCAGCATGACTTTGCTTTAGTGCTCTATTTGATTCAGAATGATGTGCTAATGTGGTTAGGTGATTAGCTTCTTAGGGTTCTTATGAGTTATTCCAGTAAATAAGACATAAATAAAGCATGTCTGTATAATAAATTTGCATGAGTGAATTAGTAAGCGTGCTTGGTCGTAAATCTGGTGCAAGGACAATTTTAATTTATTTAGTCGAATGACACTTGCTTGAAAGTAGATTACCATTTGGTGTCATTCTCAGTTAACTGACAGTATCAACGGAAACCTCATCAAAAGCTTTAATAGGAGTATCCGTAAGTTGTTTAGCTTTTTTTCTTTTTGGTATTTGGCTCAATTTTTTACTAACTAACAATATGCCAGAGGAATACTACTTTACTTCGAAAAATATACTTCATTAGGTTAAAAAACTATATTTGCTCATCTTACTCAGTCAAAAAGTATCCTAACTTCATGGTTGTCATCTACTAGATATTTTGCGTTGATAACTATATTATCTAAATTCGTTAACGCTTACACCTTTTTATGTAACCACTTAATTTAAAAACCATTTGTTGGAACGTAGCATATTTGCCAAATTAAAAACTAAAAAACGTACGAATCCTTCTAACTAGCCCATAATATCTGCCATGTGAGGCAATAGATAAGTATGACCAATGTCTTTTTTAATTTAGTTCTTACTTATCAACTAGTACCCTTTATCTTTGATTTTCGTGACTATCAGATTTCTTTACAACAGTTCAGAGAGGTGAATTACACAGCAGGGACGTAGGCTCATATGTTCCGTCGTTAAGTTTCTTGCTACGTATTCTTCTAAAAGTTTCCTATGTACTGGTGGGTGACGATACTCTTGAGTATTGATATTTTTGGTGTGTTTGCCACTTTTATCAGTTGTTATGTCAGTGGGTAACATAAAATTGCCATCTCTCTTTAACAATATCAATTTGTCATATTTCACTGGAAAATGCATGTTAGCTAATATGTCTCTGAATTATTTACATTTTTGTCTATCTGACTTCTGGGGTCAGCCAACGATGTATTTATCCTAAAATTTTTATTGATCATTTTTATTACTCCGACATTCTTTTTCTTTGCTAGTGTGAAGGGTCGTAGCTCAAGTTGGATTTTCCTGTAATTGTTTTAAAGTTTTATTGCTATCCGTGTTTCTCAATTCCTTAGTACCTGCTATATTACTAAACGTGTTTTTTGAAAAGCAAGTGTTAGTCATTACGTCATTATCAAATACTATAGCGTCATGACAATACTATAGTGTGACTCGTTGTATATTACAAAAGTTTTGACCTAACAAACTGCTACCTTCATAAAAATGTCATAAAAGCATAATATTTTGAATACATGTATTCTATAAATACAAGGTTCGCTAATACATGTGAGCTTAATCTGTATTTTTTAGTGGGTTACGGTGGTATATGTCATCCCTGTACATTCGTTATGTACAAAAGGTTAGAGAACCCGTCAGCCAGAAAGCATTTATTTTTATTTTTTTAACCAAATTATAAATATAACTCGATATCTATTAAGTATATTGTTTACCAAGATCAGTTCCCTGGTAATACTTGCTTCTCTACCAGTGAGTGTGCAGATATTTTTGTGCATTGCGTAATGATATTTACGCATTAAAGTGAGGGTGCCAACATACATACACACATTTAATCTTCTTAAACAACTTTTTGTAGGTTACTTGGTATGCGCATACACTCGTATTCAATAATCGCTCTCCATTAATTTTTTTAACTTTAAAATAAAAATTGGTCACCAATTTCCTATTGGTTTTGTGATTGTGGCGTCTTAGCTTGAATGTGTATGATAGGCGTGTGTATGCCTATCGAACAAAAAAGTGCTCCTATTTATTCAAAGAAGATCGTTTTGCAAAAATCTCCATTGCATTTGATTTGTAATCTAGTTCTCTTCAATTGAATATTTTTTTCTTTTTTGGCCAGTGAAAATAGGACTGCAAGCTTTTTTCTTACGCTTTCTACAGATCTCTGCGCTGGATGGCTCTCTCTCTCTCTCTATGTGCGTGATTGCACCAAACATACTGCTCGGCGGCACTTAGATCCACGTTTCCAACACATTGAAGATCTTGGGTATTACGCTTGACTCCACATTAAGTTTCAGAGCGCAGTGTGGCATAACATCTAATAAATGCAACGCTGCTCTTTACCGTTTCCGGAAATGTGGTACATCTTTGCTCTTCGACTGCAAGCTGATGCTGGTCAAATCTTTGGTCATTCCATACTTCGATTATTGCTCGAGTCTGTTTTTCACTTTGTAAAATGAGCTAGAAACGAAACTCCGTAGAAGTATGAATGCCACAGTTCGATTTGTGACGGGTACTCGGAAGTGGGACCACATCACCCCTGACTACAAGAGGCTTAGGATGTTACCTTATCCTCTTAGAGTTGACTATCTCACTCTTACTTCTCTGGCAACTATCTTGCAAACTGGTCAGCCCGAGTACCTTACGAATCGATTTGAATTTAGATCTTGTGATAGGCCTGGTACTAAGCGTGCCACAGACGTCGATCTAATTGTTCCACGTGCTAGACTGGATTATTTGCGCAACTCATTTTTTGTAGGAAGTGCGAGCGTTTGGAATAATGTTCCTGCAAATGTGCGAAAATTATATTGTCGGCCGTGCTTCAAAGAAGCACTTTATAATCATTATTTGAGTAAGGTCTAGCAAACACTTGTGTTACTTAGTCTTAGTTAACGCCAGTGTTAGTTAATACAGTACTTTTCCTTGTTACATCATTACAATTGTTAATTTTATTANTTTTTTTAAATTTTCTTTTTTTTTTTTTCCTCATTATATGATGCCCTACTATAATTTGGGCACCGCTTTAGCCCCAAATATTACTTATGTAAACAATCACATTGTAACCTTTTGTACTTTGCTTAGGCTATACAGGAACTCGAGTATGTTTCGCTAAGTTCTTAGCCTCTTTAAATAAAAATTCAATTCAATTCTATGTCACCGCTACTAAAGTAAATGTTTCAATTTGTGGAATATGCCCGTATTTATGGAGTACGAAAATTCATATATTTGTCATACAACTAACTTGATAAAAAAATTCTGGTAGTCGTATATTTTATGTATCTTTATGAATTCACAAGTAAAGATTTCTTTTTCATACAGTAAATGACCAATTTTTGAGATGATTCCATAAATAGGGACAAAGTAGTACATAACCTATCTTCGAAACTGTACGTATTAGGGCACCAAACTTCAACAAGGAATTTGCACACTTCTAGTAAAAAAATAAGCAATATAATTATTTTTATTAAGCAAAATAGTGTTATGAAAGTGAAAAAACTTTGATTGTCTTAAAATATTATACTGAATCTGCGTTCTTAAAAAAGTTTCACAAATAGGGACATAATATGGNCAACAAGGAATTTGCACACTTCTAGTAAAAAAATAAGCAATATAATTATTTTTATTAAGCAAAATAGTGTTATGAAAGTGAAAAAACTTTGATTGTCTTAAAATATTATACTGAATCTGCGTTCTTAAAAAAGTTTCACAAATAGGGACATAATATGGAACAATAGGTACAACGGTTATCTTTTTATAAAAATAAAGTATTTTAACAAATAAGAGCAATACTCAACAATTGAAATAATAATGGTAAATTTTTAGGGCTTCAGCTAATACAAAAATTTCTGTTGTTAAGGCTCACAGTTAAGAAAAAAAAATCAAAGAAGCAAGTTTGATGAAATTTATGGTTGTAATAGGGACATTTACCTTGCTCTGTGCTCCTCCTTCTTTCAGATGTACGCTTTTCTTACACTTTTTGGCTGATGTGTCCCTGCGCTAACTGGCTCTCTCTTTCCTTCTCTGTGTCAATACTGCTACTTTGTGCTCTCCCCTACCATCTAGTGCACGCTTTTTTTCTTACAATTTCTGGCTGAAGGGTCTCCATTCTTAACCCTCCCTGTACACAGGAAATACACGAAAAACATGTATCTTATCGTAACCCACAATAAAGAACTTCGTTTTAAGGAAGAAACCACTGTGAGAATTATTGCAAGTAGTGGATTAAACAAAGTATGTCCAAGAAATTATAAACGAATTTTCAAATTTCTTTAAAACAGAACTAATGGTGCAACATCATTCAAAGAAATTAAAACATTTTAAGAAATAAAATACCAGACGTTTAAAGATACTGCAAGTACAATGGGTTTAGTTGATCATTATTCTTCAATCAATAATACTTTTCAAAAAGTAATAACTTTGAGGTTTCCTAATCAATTAAGTTTACATTAAGACTTTGTTTACAATTAAAACTATGTTGCTCATTTATTTATTTACTAAATTTTTGAATTAAATCAGTAATAATGTAAATGTTTCTATCTACATATACAAAATAAGTTCAATATACACAAAGTTTCACAAATAGAGAAACATTTTTTAGTAAAAAAACGTTTTTCTCATTTATAAGAGATTAAAGTAAAAGTGTTTCAACAAAATATTACACGCANGAATTAAATCAGTAATAATGTAAATGTTTCTATCTACATATACAAAATAAGTTCAATATACACAAAGTTTCACAAATAGAGAAACATTTTTTAGTAAAAAAACGTTTTTCTCATTTATAAGAGATTAAAGTAAAAGTGTTTCAACAAAATATTACACGCAATTTGCGAAAAAAGTGATAAAATTATGAGATAGATTGTTCTGAAAATGAGAAAAAAAGTTATCCATGTAAAGGATTAGGTAATTTTTTTTTCTTAAGATAAAAGAAATTTGTCAGTGGATTAGACTGGTAAGGCATCAGTATTACTTCCAAAAGATCTGACAAGTCTAGACTTTGGTAAGACTGAAACAATACAGAAAGCGTATTCTAAGAATTTAAAAAAGATAACAAGAAATCACGAGTACATTACATAGTTATGTAGGATGAAGCTCTAATGATTTCAGAAGTGCCTTAGAAATAGCTGATAGAAATCGAAAGTATACATGTATAACGTAAAAATATTTTGGAAATAAATTAATTACTTCGTTATGTACAAAAGGTTAGAGAACCCGTCAGCCAGAAAGCATTTATTTTTATTTTTTTAACCAAATTATAAATATAACTCGATATCTATTAAGTATATTGTTTACCAAGATCAGTTCCCTGGTAATACTTGCTTCTCTACCAGTGAGTGTGCAGATATTTTTGTGCATTGCGTAATGATATTTACGCATTAAAGTGAGGGTGCCAACATACATACACACATTTAATCTTCTTAAACAACTTTTTGTAGGTTACTTGGTATGCGCATACACTCGTATTCAATAATCGCTCNATTGATTTATCTTATAAACTGCAGGGCTGGTACTTGCGGACATTATGGGTTATGCTGATTGTCAGCATAAGTTCTTGAAAATACAAGTTTATATACAGCAAGCACGTTTATCAAAGTCAGTTTTTAACAGCTCCCTATTCTTTTTGTAGCCCTCATTACCTGATCATCACCCCCTCTGCCTTTCTTACGAGTTCAAGAATAATTTCGTATTTTCCTGCCTTAATTTTACAAGACTATTGAATAAAAATTCGTAGTTCCCAGAGTGATAATACATGGAACAAGCAGGTTTCTTATTATTTTTATGAACAAACTTAATCTGTTTACGTAAAAAGTTGGAGAACCGATGTCTACTCTGATCAACATAGCCAATACTTTAATCTTTGCAATTAATTTTATAAACAGTATGAGACCTAACTTTCTTTTTTTTTTATAATATTTTTCTCTAGTGTAATCAAATAAATGAGCTTGTTTGAGGGTCTGAAAACAACTTTAAGTCTGAATCTCCAATAGATTCACCTAACCTGTGATTCCAGTTTCAAAAAATAAGGAAGCATAATCATTAGTGCGAAAAAAGAATTGAAACCAATTCTACCCTGATTTTTCGAATGATTTTTTTGTTATTATTTAAATTACTAACTAGTTCTGGCTTTAGAATATTTTTTAGCAAAAAATGCAGAATAGAAGTTGTGTATTAGAAGTTTTTTAGCCTCTTGGGAGTTCTTAGTTCTACATTCACGACCAGAAAATGTAAGAATTTCATCAATAAAAGAAAAAAGTATTTTACGTTTTCTATAGAGTTAATTTTTTAAATGTAATTAGTTTATCAAACCAACATGTTAAAGGATCGGATAACGTAAGAATCACTTACTTCATGGATTCTTAAAAGAACAATTTCTTTCTGTAAAATAAAATTGTTTGTTTTTTTAATAATTTGTGAGTTGGCTTAATATATAACGAACTGTTTCATGAATATGCATTCAAACTAGAGAGAGGGTATGAACCACACTAGAGCAAGAGAAAAGTATTATTTTATAGTAGGAGTTACTTGTAGCAGAGTAAATAGAGTTCTTAGATAGTAGACAAATAATTACTTATTGGATTTTTGAGAAAAGAATTTTTGTTTTGTTTTTAAGAATTAGGTGTAAGATAAAGATAAAATTTAATTTTGATTTTCTCGCGTATGCACTTTGGTAGTGTGGCATAGCGATGTTAAGTCACTGAGATTAAACAAAAAATTCTCTTTAGTTACACATTTTCCTAAAGTTATTATTCTCAAGTTGTCAGTTTCAAAAAAGTTAGGATTCTGATTTTATACATGTATCTATTTTATTTATTTAATACAAAAATACTTTATTTAAGTCAGGGTACCAGGGGCTTTGTGTGCGCAGTGCACAGGGAGCAGAGCCCCGTTACTTGATATATGTCTCTATTGTTAATATTTTTTTCAAACATCCGTGTGCAATGAGCTTACAACATATTTTATAGGAGTACGCCTGCTGATAAAACGACAAGTGTACTATGTATTATGTGCAGAAACTAAAGTGACAGAGCGCAATCAAAAGTATGTATATGGTACTCTCTGCTTCAAGCTAAGAAGAATGTATATTGTGCGGCGATTTCTTTTATAGTATGTGCAGTTATATAGTTAAATGGCTAGATGAGCATCATCTAGAGTGATGCGTACGATTGAAGGCTCTTTCTGCAGAGAGAGAGAGAGAGAGAGAGAGAGAGAGAGAGAGAGAGAAAGAGAGAGAGAGAGATTAGCTGGAGTATAACTTAACACTTTTTTGTCCTAAGAATAGGGGGAATCATTATAGTCTACAGTCTCGTACTGCAATATTAATAAATGCTTATTTGTTTATGTATATGTGTAATCTTCTGCTTGTGTGTTTATATATTCTTGACAGCCTTTAAGAAATCCTTTTTCCAATAAAGCAACTAATTAATTTAATCATGCATTTAGTGAGATTTTTTAATTATTGCGTTTCAGATGAACATCAATTTCTAAAGTGTAAGAATTATTTTTTTGAAGTGCTCATTCTGTTTCTGTTTAAAATTTATCATTTTTTAATAAATTTATACTTGTTTTATAGAAGAAACAGTACTGTTGTGATAGTTTATTAATAGTAATGAATTTTTTTTCCAGCAATTTTCTNTTTTTTTTTTTGAACAGACACACATAACTCTCATACTAACG
This sequence comes from Copidosoma floridanum, assembly GCF_000648655.2. The sequence goes on along the minus strand of NW_019379601.1, from coordinate 760,902 downwards.
AAATTGCTGTCCATACATAGTTAACTAAAACATTTTCCTCTTCTTTTTGTTACATCACTCTTTCTAGAATATGATCTAGTAGTCTGTTTTTATAAATAAAAAAAAAATCGGTATGTCAAGTAGATCTTGGATTCCAAATGTCAGCTTTTGAAGCAACACTAAGAAAAGAAACAGCTTAAATAAGCAGATTTAAGGTAGAAGTTGATAGGTTACCTTTGTTAGGAGATCTGAAGTTGAGGTGTATGTTGAGTGTAAAAAATTATTATTTCTTATTTTTCTACTATTATTTAATTCACAATGTTATTTAATTTTTTTCTTCTATTCTTATAATAGTAAGGTTTTCTTGCTCATTTAGTTTTGCTCTCTATAAAGGTACAACATACATACATCCGCGCACAATGCACTACATGGGGATTTACGTCAGTTATTTACGTGCTTCCCTAAATTGCGTTTATTGTTTCTAAAAAAATAATTATAAGAGAATGTAAAATAAACAAACAAATAAATATAAACTAGAATCACGCCTTTTTACCATTTTTGTAAAACGATTGTAAACAACATTTGACAATCTCTTCAATTTAAAATTGTAGATGATGGACTTTAGCCTCACACTTCTTTACATAGTGCGTGAGCAGCATACAGCCAAAATATTTATTTGTTGTATGAAAGAAAAGATAGAAAGCTTTATAAAATATGTGAGTGAACGATCTTTTTCTTTCTAGCAGCTTTCTAGCAAATTACTTTTACAGAAAGATAAAGAAACAAAAGAACAGCAAGTTACTATTCAGCAAATTTCTTGGGTATTTAGGGACTGCACTTAATAAGTGGCAGTGGGCTACTGACTAAAACCCTTCGCGAAAAAAAATGCGCCTTGCGTGAAAATTGATTCATCTCGACTTGACTTCGATTGACTTAGTCAAAATTGATTTATCTTATAAACTGCAGGGCTGGTACTTGCGGACATTATGGGTTATGCTGATTGTCAGCATAAGTTCTTGAAAATACAAGTTTATATACAGCAAGCACGTTTATCAAAGTCAGTTTTTAACAGCTCCCTATTCTTTTTGTAGCCCTCATTACCTGATCATCACCCCCTCTGCCTTTCTTACGAGTTCAAGAATAATTTCGTATTTTCCTGCCTTAATTTTACAAGACTATTGAATAAAAATTCGTAGTTCCCAGAGTGATAATACATGGAACAAGCAGGTTTCTTATTATTTTTATGAACAAACTTAATCTGTTTACGTAAAAAGTTGGAGAACCGATGTCTACTCTGATCAACATAGCCAATACTTTAATCTTTGCAATTAATTTTATAAACAGTATGAGACCTAACTTTCTTTTTTTTTTATAATATTTTTCTCTAGTGTAATCAAATAAATGAGCTTGTTTGAGGGTCTGAAAACAACTTTAAGTCTGAATCTCCAATAGATTCACCTAACCTGTGATTCCAGTTTCAAAAAATAAGGAAGCATAATCATTAGTGCGAAAAAAGAATTGAAACCAATTCTACCCTGATTTTTCGAATGATTTTTTTGTTATTATTTAAATTACTAACTAGTTCTGGCTTTAGAATATTTTTTAGCAAAAAATGCAGAATAGAAGTTGTGTATTAGAAGTTTTTTAGCCTCTTGGGAGTTCTTAGTTCTACATTCACGACCAGAAAATGTAAGAATTTCATCAATAAAAGAAAAAAGTATTTTACGTTTTCTATAGAAGGGGTTGTGTAAAAAAAAGTATTTAAGTCCACCAGGTGCGGAAGGCCTATGGAACAAATAAAAAATACAAAAAAATGATGGAACATAAATAATAAATAATTCTAAGAAGGTTTAAGCGAATCTTACTTACTTTTGCCTTAAAAGTATGTTGAGTATTTCTGTTGTTACTATTGCAAATCCTAATTATTTGGTTAATGAGGCCTTTTTTATTATTAAAAAGAATCTTTAACATACTGACAAAATTAAAGAATAGCACCGTCGCATGTAAAAAATACATAATCCTTAGGAACTTCTAGCACTATTTCGGCAAAACAACGTTAACAACATCCTTCTACCAAAGAACTATACCACTGTCTTTATATAATGAAATGGAAAACATTATCATTCGAATAAAAGAGAGATCTTAGGCCATCAATATGCTCATTTTCTTAAAGCCAAAAGTTTAAAGAAAACTTTTTAATTTTTCTTCATTTTCTCAAGAATTAAATTAAGTGGTTAATTTATGTGTAATGAAGTAACATTAAAGGATGTAGAAGAATAGATAGTGCGCATAAGTATTTAAGACATACTTCTATTAAGTTTAAGCGAATTTTCAAAGGATGATTTTAATTTAATTAACAACCTATTCAAAATTAAGCATAAAACGCTAATTAAAACAAACAAGTAAGAAAACAAATAAATTTAAGTCAATTTGATAATGTGTGTGCTATGAAACTAGATTTGGCATAACTAAACTATTTGAATATAACATTGAAGCACAAGTAGTTAGGGAAGAAGAATCAGGCAATAAAGTTTCTGTACCAAAAATCATATACAATACTCGTAAGAATTTATCTTTACCATTTTTTATCATACAAATGACAATTTCCTTCCATTCTAGCTTTTTCTATGACAACATCATATAACAGTGCCAAGTTTTCCAAAAGTTAGGATTTTATCGTAAAAGACTTTTGTTTTTTTACGGTCAACATCATGTTTTACTTTCAAGATGTAACAATCCTAATAATATGTTCATACCCAACGACTCTGAATATAAATTAATTATTAAGAATATACTACAAAAAAAAGTTTTTTATACTTAAAAATTAAAAAATGTTTTTTTTTTTTGAACAGACACACATAACTCTCATACTAACGAAATTGCTGTCCATACATAGTTAACTAAAACATTTTCCTCTTCTTTTTGTTACATCACTCTTTCTAGAATATTTTATATACCAAGTATATCAATTACAAATTGTACTTTTGTATAAAATATATCACTATTCACAAAAATAGTAAGATCACTATTAACAATAATCAAGATTTTTAAATTAATAATAAATGTATTACGTTAAGAATGTAACCACTTAAGCAGTAATTTGACAGTGAACTGTAGGTATTTTTATCACGATATCAGAAGTTATGACTAGTTATTTAACGTAAATAACGACCATGCAGGATATTGGAGGACAGCTAAAAAAAAGCCACATAAATTGTAAACAAGGCCTAAAAATATAGCAAGGGGATCCGTATTGTCGTAGGATATTTTTTATTTGGTTAGTATAACACAAAAATAATACGTTTTTTCTCCTTATTTTAAGAATGGTCTTAAGAAAAAACTCGAAATCTTAAAGGCAAGGGAGAAAGATAAATAATTAAATTCGGGTTTAAGAACTTATTATACGAAACATACATTGACTAGAGTGGATTGACCCCTTGTGAGCTTCCCGTATTAATACTTTAACACTATGTCTCAAAATAAGGGTTGTATGGCCTTATATAACTACTTTATTTGTAGTCTTTAATTGTAAGTTATGTGATTTCATAGTTTAAAAAGTAACGTCTACTGCTGATAAATGTTTTAATGAAAAATAAAAAGCATTTTCATAATAAAAGTTACGTTAATAAGATTTCTTAAAATTTATGATAATCTTCTTACGACTGAATTTAAGCTCTACTTGTAGTATAAACAACAATTGGAGTAATTAAATCCTCACACACTTTCTAGTTATAATAACAGCAGGAATTATAACTCATTACAACGCAATAATCTCAGAGTTAAGGAAAAACTACAGGAAATTATAAACGAAAGTTATTATAGCTTTAAAGAGGAAGAGTCTTAAGATAACGAAAGCGTTTTAGTTTCTATTAGAAAAAAATAGCTTGTAGTGTCATGAATAGTAAAAAAGAGTCAAAAAAAAGGTCGGGAAAATACTAAGTCAACAAAAAGAACTGATACCAACAAAAATGTAATACATAAAAAAAAAAATTTCTAAAAACAAGGGCGTACAGTTGTTAACAGAAGTAACGTCATCATATACATATAATTTACAGTAAAAAAGATACTCAGAATTGCTTACATAAGCTTTCAGTGTTACGTAACAAACTTGACCTTAAATCTTTTAACTACAAACCCTTTTTTTTCCTCACTATACTGGCACTTAATACTGCAAAAGAGGTAAAATTATTGTAATATCAAATGAAATATCTAAAATCATCATCATTTCAAGGATTGCTATAATTTATAATCATACAGAATTATAGAAGGTAGTTCTTAAAAATTGTGATGAAGGCTCATTGGGTTATCTAGTTATAGAATTATATAACTGTGAGGGTTGCTGGGCTAACGAAGATGGCAAAAAAAATTGACCCTGATGAAAATAAGGTAAAAACTGATTCTATTTTATTCTAAGAATTCTATTTTTTGTAGGATGACTGAGAGGGGTAGCAGGTAGATTCACCTAACCTGTGATTCCAGTTTCAAAAAATAAGGAAGCATAATCATTAGTGCGAAAAAAGAATTGAAACCAATTCTACCCTGATTTTTCGAATGATTTTTTTGTTATTATTTAAATTACTAACTAGTTCTGGCTTTAGAATATTTTTTAGCAAAAAATGCAGAATAGAAGTTGTGTATTAGAAGTTTTTTAGCCTCTTGGGAGTTCTTAGTTCTACATTCACGACCAGNATATATACACATGTATGTATATATAATGGGCATTCTCTATCAACTTGTCCACCCCCTCTGTCCCAAAATTGGAGCAACGCAGATAATATTATTTGGACTTTCTCTAAAGCTTTTAAATTCTAGATTCTTTGAAGTACTGGTCTTTTTAAAAGAATCATGCTAGTGGATAAATATGGCCGTCAACACTGAGCTGCCTCACTATTAAAAAATGCTTTTTTGAATACTGTACGTAAGAAACTGAATAATTAATCAAATACAAATTGTTTTGTTACATATCTGTACTAAATAAAAACAAATAAAATTTAAATTTTCATATGAAAGTGTTTTTATCGTTACAAATCTCAAAAGAAATTTAAAAATAAAGATTTTTGAGCCCAGCAATCACTGATATAATCTAAAATTGATAAAAAAATGATATTTTAATCTATTGTTACTTGCTTTAAACTAATATAGATTAACTTCTGACGAAAATTAATTTTTGTTTCTCCTTACTTCAAAAAATTTCTGAAAATGTGACTTTCGAGTGTTTTGATTACTCAAATTATCGTTAATTTATGCCAAAATACTATTTTGATGCAGTTTCAGTTGCCTTATATCAACATCAGCCCAATTAATCTAAAACTTTTCTTGTGTTCTCCCTAACAAAAAAAATTGTATGAAATAACGGATTCTAAGGTATAATTTCCTCCCAAGTTACCTAAAAATAATGAGAATTCTTCAATTTCGCTCGCTCTTTTTGCCTCAAAACAAATATCACTATTATATCAACCAGAGACTCTATATATCAACTCTTTTCATCAGAAACTTTATTGGTGCTTTTTGTAAAATTCTGTTATGATGATGCCTGGATTCATTTTAACCTATTCTGTACCAAACAAAGATAACTTTGCGTTAAAGACTCTACCAGTTCTTCCGTACTTAAGAAATCCTCCTAATAATAATGATTCAAAATTTATGAATAACTTCGCTGCTTGTGAAATAATGTACAAATTAACATCAACATATTTTTAAAATATATTCAAAACCCTGATTTATATTTTAAAATAACTTAAAAACGTTTTTTTAGGATTGTTTTTCATTTCTAAAGATTTTTATTGAAAAATTTTCAAATGGCATATCAAACAACTTGAAATTACTGATTTTTAGTGTAATCGATGATGTACGATATTTTAAAGTTTTGAAGACTGGAGAAGCATATTATGGTCGTTTGCAGTGATTAGCATCATGACGAACATAAGTATAAGTACTGATTTTCAGCTTTATTAATTAAAGAAGCTTCTCAGAAATACATTCAAGTAATTTATAGTAATACGCATCTTCGTTTTTTTATATTTACTAGTAATAATAAGATAAAAATGTGATGTACTATCATGGTGCCAGTTGTCATATGGGGTTGTTAGAAAGATAAGATGTTGTTTTTTTAAAGCAGTTTTGATTGTCAATGCTAGTTTTTTGATTGTAAGCTCCTTATATAAATTTAAATGTTATTTGTTGGTCAAAACTCTTTGCATAAGATTTTTTTAGTAAAAAAAAAGGTTTTCATTCTACCACTAAGCGTGTACCTAAACTAACACCACACTACTTAGAAAATTTTTTTTATAATAATAATTGTACACAATTTAACCTTAGTAGGTTGTTGCGTGGCTACAATATCAACTGTCCGACTACGTAAGTTGGTAATTTTTGTTTTGCTAACACGATGGCTCACAACAATTTTCATTATTAATTGCTTACAATAGGTAACAGTAACCTTATTTATTTGTTGTTCAGTTATGCGTTGAATTTATATCGTTTCATAATGGAGATTAAAAAACTTAATGTGGTTCATCTGATCGTACTTACTTATTTACTGTAACCTTTCTGCTTATACTTACAAACTATTTAAATTATGTATTTTATAATTATTCCATTGTGAATTATTTTCACACAAGTTTCCTACAGAAGTACCCAATAGTAATGGAATAAGAAAGTTATCTTTATTTTAGAGTAAGACAAATGTACATCTTCGTACAGGAATTTTGTGTCAATGCAGTATCTTGTATGGCACGTATTAATTTTATAAAAAACTTCTGATAATGTCTCACAAACTTTGCAACAATAGGTGCATGAATTCTTATGCAGAAAGTGATATGCCAAATCACGAAGGATCAAATCTTAGAAAAGTATCAAAGTTCATCCTACAAAAATCAGACTCATCTACAAAACAGTAATAATATTTAAAACTGATGGATATACACAATTCTTGTAATAAAAATGACTCAAACTATTGACTGTACAGAAAAAGGAGCTCCATTCGAGTGATTGGTGGAGTGAGAGAAACTATGGGCAGTTTTAAAAAATAAAGTCAAAGAGTTGCAAAGTAATAATCCTATGAGAATTTTAACTTTAACTGTAGTTTATGGTGAATAAAAAAAGTATCAGAAGAGTTTGACGTGTGGAGACATGCAGCAAAAAGATCAAAAGATTTATGATTAAATAAATGAATGATGTCACGGCAAAAAATAGTAAAATTTTACCCAAAGACCTTAGAACGAGAAAAATTGTTTTCTATAACCATTACACGAGCAGCAGGCTTACGCCAGGGGTAAAAAATTTACTTTCAATCATAGTTGATGGTAAACAATTACGTGTACAAAAAAGGGTCTTATTATTTGATCTCAGTGAATTGCATCCTACTGGAAAAATTCACGTGATTTCTCACGTAGTTGTCTCGCGGGATTTGTCACATGATATTTCACGTTAAATTCTCACGTAATTTATCAAATTAATTTTGTTTTGGTGATGTCATACAGATGCTAAAATCGATTGTCATCAACAAATTTGGGTTGAATTATATTTCAGACAATTATTTTTCAATATGAAATTTTTTCGACAAATCATGTAAAAATTAGACGTGAGATCTGATGTAAAAAGTCGAGTAAGACAATCACGTGAGAAATCACGTGTTTTTTTTTAAGTAGGGTACATACTATTTACAAAGATGTATACAGATATGAGTATTGGATTTAGAACTTCTTGTAAGCTACGTCAGCTGAATTGTACATTAGCTGGAGCAAGAGAAGCATAAAGAGTTCTTCTTTGTACTATACATAAAAACTGTAAACTTACGCTGAATGCTGTAATACAAAAATGTATTTAAGGATTGTCATAACTGTTTAAAATTACTCACTAGCAAAATACCATTATGAGATTATTACTTTTACCTGTGTTCCAAGTGTTCTGGTATCTCGGCTCTTATTATAACTGGATCATATAAGAACTGGACTTAAAAAATCAAGAAGTTTTTGTAAAAATTTTTTTTTTGTTTTTTATCATTCTAATGTATTTTAAAACGCTTTATAAGATTTTATTTTTATTCTCAACACTAAACAGTCTTTCCACTTATTTGTTACTACAAAGCCAAATTAGAACTAAAATATGACAGCTGTATTTTTTAATGTGACAGTTTAAAGCAAAATAGGTCTGCAGTATATACCATTCGGAAGTAAGTTATCCACTATGACGATTGTTTTAAAAAGGTAACTACTTGAAAAAATCTTAAATTTCGTAGCTTTCATGAGCCTAAATATAATTATCTATGTTTCTCTAAATTTTAGCCAAAGAGGTTTGCCAAGTTGACAGTGAATGCTAAATATATACACACACACACCCACACACACACACACAAACACATATATATTTACATCATACACATGGGAGAAAACTCATGCATATTTCTCATGGTACATGTGCAAGCAATCCATGATAAGAGGACACTGACGTTGAAGATATCAAGCTGTATTCTTTCATGTTAATGTTATCTATGCTCCGTTCCAATGGACTGTAACCCTAGATTGCGGTCATGAAACTGTTGGTACGTTCTTACGTTAGCTATAGCCCATATTTATAGTGTACCGTGTCCCGAACGCACAGACTGTAGCTAAGGATAAAGCGCACAAACTGACATGGTACACGCACATATAATAGACAGCTTTAGTACATAGAAAATACTCTTAACGAATGAGCTGCAGCCACGGAGGTTTAGGCATTGGTTCTTTTTTCCATAACCCTCTTGCATTTTGTCACTGCTCTTCCTGTGCCTATATGTATATATATATATCCCTATATCATATAGTTGTATTGATGAAAGTTAGTCTCAGCCCCCCACTCCCCCCGCACCCCTTCAGCTCCCCCTCGATTAACGTAGTTATTTGCTGGTTTTAACGTCATTTTTAATCAAATTATATGTGAGTGAGCTTCCCCTTCATCCCCCTTCCCTCAGCTCTCCCTCGCTCTCCCTCCACCTCCCCCCCAAAAACTACTTATTTATAGAATGTTTTACCATCATAAGCGTTAAAAAATATACGTAATTTAGTACCCAAGTCATACCTCGTTTTTAGGGTTTTTTAAGTCACTGATCATAGATCTCCCTCTGTCTATTCGCTTCCTTTTACTTACTATATGTCTCTGAAGTACCATTATCTGTTTAACTTAATTGAACTTTTACATTTCAAATCTCTTTTTAGTCCATGTTTACTTTACCCAAATATGAAATTCTTGATTACCTGAGGACTTTAATAACAAAAAGACAGAATTCAGGAGGAGGTATAATTAAATAGACAAACACAATTAAACATTTGAAACAATAATTTATTCTGTTAGCTTAATGTTGTGACGTTTTATGAGTCATTTTAACCCATATGTTCTTTTAAAACCCTTTTCACATTTGTCACATATTTGTATTTCATGGTTTTTGTGAATTAACACACATCTGCTCAAATGTGACGATCTTTAAAGTTACTATTTCTGAATTACTGAAAAATTTCTTGCTAAACAATATTTTTAATTCCGGATTTATTCTTGAATTCAATTTAAATAAAAATTCTTTTTGGAATCTAACATCTGAATAAAGCAACGTATAATTGTCCATAAGAGAATAAAGGTTTTTCAATATACAACCCTAAGGAATCAAAACTCTGTTTTTCTGATTTGTTGATAAACGTAGAACATGCTAATACAGAAGGAGACTGTTTTCTATAGAAGACAAAAAGTAATGCTGATGAGGTGCCAGTCTTCAATGTTATCCCAGGAATATAAACATGGCTTTCTTTTTTTTCCTGTTATTATTTCTGCTTTTATATTATACTTAAATGATCTTGTTATTTTTAAGCTTGTGTCTCTACAGAGACCGTCTGATATACTTAAAGTTCTTATTAACACTACTATAGCATTCACTTAAAAATTCTACTGGAAAATTAATATTTATGTTATCATATGTTTTATCAACTCCTTTGTGAGTCACGTATTCTGCTGTTGTGAACTAATTATCAGCCTGTACTGATAAATACACGAGTAATGTCGTTATTTTGTCTACTTAATCTGTTAGTGGAGGGTAGGCGTGCGGAGCGCACAGAGAGCGTTAGTCCCACTAGTACATACATATATATATATATGTACAACCGATAAATATAATGCCACAATTTATGGCGCAAACAACGTTCCCAACCCTGATGTACGTACTGAGCTTAAATGTATTAATGTAAATGTCATTATTTATGTAACAAGTTACGTTCTTTTTGTTGAAATCGTTGAAAAAAATATTCATCGTTGTTTTGGTAGTTAAATTCGCAAAAAAATGTTAAAAATGTTCTTTGCATGCGTAGTCATTTTTTTATTTTTTCGGTTTGATCGATAACAAAATTCGTACTAAACGTAAAAGTAATTATAACCTGACCTTACAATACGATTGTTAGTTTTAACCTTTAAGTCAGTACTTATTCTTGGATTACCATTTTCTGTTAAAAGTACTTTTGTACTTGAAATAACACATAATTGCCCCAAATTTGGCATGATTGAAGAAATTTCCATTTGTGTAGAAGATATATACAATTTTTAGCTAGAAAGCTACATCTGTCATATTGAAATAAGTATCATTATTTTCATTCAGCATACTTAAAACAGTTATTCTTTTATGGTAATTAATATTGACCTCTTGATGAGAACAGCACATTGTTTAAGCATTATAAAAAATGGAAAAATAGACATATTGTGCATAGGAAATTTATGCGATATGTAAAAGTAATTAAACCTCAAGTGTATAAATATAACTATCACGCAAAGCACGTGCAGTTTATTTTATTTTACATACAAATTAGAAGCAATTTTGACTGGTATTTTTTTAGTACTGTAATTAATTATGTACATACATTTAATAATTAACAGTTTTTTTTCTTATTTTCCTAAGCTGAGTATGGGCAAAAACAATTCTTATGCATGTACTGTAGGTGCAAAACGTTTGTTTAGCACTTTGAATATCTGAAAATTTTTTATATCACTATACTTACTTTTTGCATGCATGTTAAAAAATTCAAAAGTGTCTGAGCATTTCCAACTCTTTTTTGCGAATTTCACTACCAAAACGACTATAAACGTTGTTTTTATGATTTTAACACAAGAAACGTAACTAGTTACGTAAATAATGACCTATACATTAATACAATTAACCTTAGTACGGGCATCAGGGCTGGGAACGTCATTTGGATCATAAGTTGCAGCATTATCAGTCATACATACATATATATATACAGACGCAATTACAAAAAGCAAGAAGGCAATGGAAGGAAACCAATGCCTTCATAGGATTTCTCCACGGCTGCAGCTCATGCATTAAGAGCACCGACTGCTACGTACAAAGGCAGTATATTTTATGTGACTGTAACATGCCAGTTCGTGACTTTCATCCTTGGCTACAGTCCATGTGTTCGTGACACGGCATTCTATGGACATGGGCTGTAGCTAACTTGAGAACATACCATCAGTTTCATGACCATAATCCACGGTTACAGTCCATGCAAATAGAGCCTACATTGCATTGACATAAAAACTCGATGCTTTCAACGCTAGTATTCTCTTACCGTGGATTATTAACACATGCGTTATAAGCAATATACATGACTTTTCCCTCCGTGTAGACTTTTTTACTCTACCCTAAGATTTGCTTCCCCACCCTGCTCCTCGCTGCCCCACTCTTCTCAACGCTTTCTTACACCTTTTCTACCCCTTTCCCATACTGCTTAACACTTTTCCTCTTGCCCAATAATAAACAATGTCATTAGGAAATAAAATAGTAAATAAGCCAATAAGTTTGTAAAGAATATGTGTATATTCACATTTTTAACCAGTTGAATTTTTTTTTTTAAGGAACTCATTTAGTTGACAAAGTCTATTGCTTAAAAATCACGAATTAGATTTCTTTCAAATTCAACTGTCTTTATAGAGAATCTTTTCTGAAAAATCCTCTTCCACATTGTTGACGAATATTTTTGTTGATGACTTTTCTGTGCATTAAGTGGTACCATTTTGTGTGATATACTCTTTTGTAACTGTTATTACTGATGTCACATATACAGATTTTTAAAAATTCGTTCTTTTTTTAGTTTTTTGATACATTCTCTTGTGTTTTATAATTTTTCTGAAAAAGTGACATTTATAATTTTTTTTGTATAAATTTTTATATGCTCTGTAACAACAGAGTAATCTCCAAATCTTAACAAGCAATACTTACATTTAAAATCTAAATAACTTAACAAAATAGCTAATACATTATATAATACATATTTTTATGTTGATAATACTTTTTTAAATGCGTTGACGTTTGATAAAATATCATGACGACGTTGATATTAATCATCAATATTGTTAGATTTTAAAAATTTCCTACCAGACAATAGTTCTTATTTTTTGTTCATCTTCAGAACCATTTAAAATATAAGCACTATTTGGATTCTTGCATCAGGATGGAGCTACATATAATTAGCAATGGCAAAATTAAGGTTTTCTTAAGTGCACTCCTACAAAATCAGAACATTAACTCTGTGACCAAGTTATTGTCACATACAAAGCCAAAATCAATGGAAATTATTTTCCATGCAAAACAAGTGTTAAACGAAAATGATTCTTGGTATTTTAAGTGATTCTTCGAGGAATACAATTTGTCTTTGGTTCTTATCTATATTAGCTTGAATAATATACCCAAATAGTTTTGTTATGCGTTAACGGGTTTAATTACATAATTTATCTATTATACTTGAATTCCTTATCATTGTTACTACTTAATTTATTTTTTATTTAATTTTATAAGATGGTAAGCCTCTATTGTTTGCATTTTTAACTGTTATTTAAAGTACCGACTTTATATTTTCATCAAATTTATCTGTTTCTTGTGTTGTTGCTGAATCAACACTGTAGTAGGATGAAGCAGATCCTTTCATACTGTTTAATA